>NDXB01008663.1:147858-183133 GCA_002631895.1 Agapornis roseicollis
CCCCCCCTTTCCTTTCCCTTCCCCTTTGAAATCCTCCCGCCTGTCCCCGGGACGGGGCAGGGGGAGGCGACAGAATTCCTCCAGATATTACACAAAAGCCTCATGTATCCCCAGTGTCAACCCCAGAGGGCGGCTGAGTAATTTAATTAAGGCAAAGGGGCTTTTGTTTTACTTGCTTTCCTTTTTGATTTTTCTCAAGTTTAAGAAAAGAAAGGGAAGAAAGAAGGGAGAGAGAAATGTTAGCCCTCGTCTCTGCTCAGTCTCTTGCTGAGGAAACACTATGGGCCTGTCACCCGGAGAACATGGGGCTCCGCTGCAGTGATTTAAAGGACTAACATATTCCAAGAATTAGCGTGTAGTCTTCTGCAGACAAACACATTCATGCTGTTCCCTCTGTCTACCCCACTCCTCTCTTTGTCATCCTTGATATCCATCCCTTCGTGCCTCTTCCTTCTCCCATTCCCACTGCCTGTCACCTCTCTTCCTCCTCCCTTCTTCTTCCTGCCCTCTCTCTTCCTCCCCTCTCAACCTTATGTCTTCCTTCTCCCCCTTGCTATTAATTGGGGGGGAGGGGGAGGCTTATTGTTTGCCAATAAATAAGATCTTAATTCCTCAGCGTGATGTTTATTAATTACAGATTTATGATAGAAGTCATCCATGGCAGGGTAGGCTCAAATGTAGTGCCTCCTTTCATTGTGATGGGCAAAGCATGAGTCCATCATCATCTTCTTATCATGCTGTGACACAAAGACATAGGGATATTACATCAAGAAGCTCACTGGCAAGACTCATCCAGGGTTTTGTGCCCCTGAGAACACTTCCAGCACTGGGCTCCCAGCTTTGTTCCCAGTCCACAGGGTGCTGGAGGGTGAGGAGGGAGGTTTACAGGGGAATGAAGCCTCAAGGCAGCCAAAAATATCCCTCTGTGCTGATTTAATGCTCACTTTTTGTGCTGTGATGCTCCCAGAGCTGAAGCCTGGCAGCTCCTGGACCTCACCAGGAACCGTCCTTCAGCTGAAGAACATGGCACGTCTCTCTCATTGGCATGCCTTGAGAAGGCTGAACATCTCATGGGGCACAATCCTGATGGAGAAGAAGGACTCTCCCATCTGGAGCCGAGATGGCCACAGGGTCTTCCACAAGAATCTCTTTTCTGACACCGAGTCCTGTTTGAGTTATGAGCTGAACAGGCTGGTTTATTCATAGAATCCCAGACTGGTTTGGGTTGGAAGGCAACTTAAATCTCATCCAGTTCCAACCCACTGCCATGGGCAGGGTCACCTTCCAGTAGAGCAGGATGCTCCAAGCCCCTATGTCCAACCTGGCCTTGAACACTGCCAGGGAAGGGGCAGCCACATTATTATGTGTTTGTTATGAAGTAATAAACCCTTTATTTGGTACATTTCAATAATTAATTCTTTACATTTCTTGACTGCACCTACAGCTGTCACCAGGACATAATGAATAGCAAGATGGCTAGACTACATATATACCTCTTCCTCAAAATGAGAAATAATCCTCTTCATAACAAACAGATTCCTGTAATAATAAAGCTGTGCTGCCACCCAGGCCTAATATTGCTATGCATTTTCCCCAACCCAGGCACAGCGATTAGCACAAACCTGGGGCTGTTTGTGTGGAGACCTTGGAGCAGCCTTCCAGTGTCTGAAGGGGGTTACAAGGATGCTGGAGAGGGCCTCTTATCAGAGGCTGCAGTAATAGGATAAGGGATAATGGGTTTAAACTTAAACAGGGCAGATTTAGGTTTGATATAAGGATGCAGTGCTTTACTGTGAGGATGGTAAGACACTGGAACAAACTGGTCAAGGAAGCTGTGAATGCTTCATTCCTGGCCATGTTCAAGGCCAGGCTGGATGGGGCTTGGAGCAACCTGCTCTAGTGGAAGGTGTCCCTGCCTGTGGCAGGGGTTGGAACTGAATGAGCTTTAAGGTCTCTTCTGACCCAAACCATTCTATGATGCTGTGATTCCGGACAGACTCCTTTCTGCTGTCTCCCCACCACAACCTCTCGAGGGGATGCTTTCCCTCACTGGGGCAGCACAGATGTTTTCTGCGCTATCACTGTGTGAGCAGGGGTCCTGATCACTCACCATCAGAACCACAACAGTTCCTTCCCTCTGTGGGAATGACAGGAAATGCCCTGCAGCAGGGCTGTGGCTATGAGGCCACTTCCATCCTGCCCACCTTCACTCAGGACCTGCCATCCCAATGCACACAGCTAAACCCTCACTGTTCTCCAAGCTCGGGGTGGGGGGGTGGTGTTTATTTATCTCTTGGATCATAATATCTCTGAACTGTTCCCCCTTCTGATTCCCTTCATCCCCAGTCCCATTCCCGAGGAGCCATGTGCATCCCTGGAAGGTCTCCCCTTGGGCCCCTGCCCACAGAGGTTAACACAACACAGCGCTTGATCCCCCCTCATGTCACAGCTCCCCCGAGCCAGGCGTCTTTCCTGGCCTCCACAAGCTCTGTATCTGTGGCTGCCTTCCCTTATTGAAGGGGACGTATAGACCAATTAGTTGTTATACAATAGCTCTGCATGGCCAGGCAATGGGACCAAGGGCACTTGCTCAAATTAATAGAGTCTGGAATTGATTTAACTCCAGGCAAAAGAAAAGCTAATTCAAGCTTTAATATCTTGCTGGTATCTCCTCAGACAAAACAGGACAGGTTTCTTTTTAGTGCCTGTATTGAATGAAGCTGTATACATCAAACTATATAGGTAAAAGCCCTCACTCCTAAACAGGAACTGTGACTCTGAAATGAAAAGAATATGGTTTTTTTTTTTTCCTTTTTTTTTGCCCATGCATGCAAGAAAAGTCTCTTGCTCTGCAGGAAAAAATGTGATCAGCTTAGGATGCTCTTTTCCATATATAAAGAGTTTATGACTATAAGGAGAAGGACCAGGAGCAAGGGGAAGTTTGGTTCTGGGGAAGCAAAGGATGAGGAGTGCATGAGCGCGCATCTTTGATTACCAAAATGTATAGCCTAAACTGGTTGGGCTGGTCACAATGTTCTAGAAAGGACAGAGCCAGACACAGCAACTCTCAGCTTCAGAGGAAGAAGGAATGTGCCTAGAAAGGAGAAAAGAAGGGCCATGGGATGGCACACCAGCCCAATGCCCCATTGGCTGGAAGCTGTTCTGGTGTGGCATCAGCTCATCACAGAATCATTCAGGTTGGAAAAGACCCTTAAGATCATTTAGTTCAACCTTTAACACTTCCAACACCACTAAGCCATGTCCCTCAGTGCTACCTCTACACATCCTCTAAACACCTCCTAGGATGGTGACACAACCATGGGCTGTCTGTTCCAGTGCTTAGCAACCCTTCATGTCTCTCTGAAGCCATGGGCCTCCCCCCTGAATATGTGCTGTAGACGCTGCTCTCCTCTGGTCCATTAATGAGCTCTTCATACAGATCTTGACACAGTTAGGAAATACAGACAAGAGAGAAGCTGGAATTTTCTCGAGTGGCTAATTTCCTATAAAAGAAACCAGGGCTGGAAGATGGCAGAGACACATTTCCTACAGTACATGCTGTTCATATAAAATGTGTTCTTGGCTCCTCTCACACATCATTTATCCTGTCTACGAAGCAGGAGGCAGAGGAACAGCATATAAAACTGTCCACACAAGCTGGCAGCACTGGAGGCCTCACATCCTGCTAGCTTGGCTCTTGCTGCTACCATGCTGTGTGTCTCTAACGCTTACTGTTCATTGCTTATCCTCAGCCTTACAAAGACTATCTACCCAGTGGTTAAAGTTGAGACTCAGGAATCAGAGCTCCTCCATAGGGCCATCAATGGGCTGCATGAAAGAAATCAAACCACTTAACTTCTGTATTGCATAGAAAGAGGATTAGTATTCATGCTGGGTTGTCTCTTTAATTGTGACCGAAGCTGGTCACAAACACTAGAACTGGTTTGCAAGTAATTTTGGGAATTAAAGTGCTGATTTTCTCTGTTATGATTCATGTTGTATTTGCTCACTTGTTGAGAAAGTTCAGATTGGGTTGAGATACACAAGGAAACACACAAGTCTCCAGCACTTCATGGATTGTAACAGCATACATGGAACACTGATAAATTAGTACCGGAAGTCGCTTCATTTCTTGGCTAGTGGTTACCCTCTTGCTACAAAGGGAAGGTCTCCAGCCAGAGAACAGCAGCTCTGCTCCTGGCCTTGATATGTCTCTCAGTGCGGAGGATGATAATACACATTGTGCTTCTTATAGATAAAAAACTATTCCTCACTATTTGGAGAGATATCCTGCAGAGCAGCTCTTATTGCATCAGTCAGTGAACATGACATCATCCAAGAAGGGGCAAAACGCTAATTATCACAATTCCACATATCACAAATGTTTAAAGTGGAAGTGTGAGAAGATCTGGAGGCTATTGATGGATTCGTTGTTATGGAAGGCATTGACAGCATTAAGAAAGAAAAGCTTTTTAAAAACCTAAAAGAAAATAAATCCAACCAAGAATTAGATTATTCAAGTATGTGACCCAAGTAAGGGAATGATGGAAGGGAGGTTTGTCTTTAGTAACCCATCATTCCCATAGACAAGCCTGCCTGTGGAAGTTGTTCACTAGGAGAGTATAAATAATCCAACTTTTGCTGCTTGCTCCCTTCACCGTCCCTCCCCCATCCCAAAACCACTTTGCCTTTTTAAAGTGGAGAAGTAGCATTGGGCTTTTGTTGCCCCTGAGCCCCAGCCAAACCTCAGAGAGGAGCAGCACGAGGTAACTCTCACGTGGCCTTTATTCATCTCAGTGGCTTGGTACTTGTGACACAATGCAGAAGAGAAAGCAAGTCCTTTCTGGGTTCCTTCTCTGCTTTGGCACTGTAGCCAGTAGGCATGTGCCCAAAAGCATGCATAGAGCCTTCTATGAAGTGAAGCCATAGGAAAGATGTCAAGCCAAATAGAGCTACGCTGTTTGATTTGCTGCCTCTATTCAAACAATTCCACAATCTGCTCCTCCGACCCTGGAGTCAGTCATTTATCTCTGACCATTCCCATTAATGGGGCTGTGGGGCAGATTGGGGGGCTGGGAGGGAAGCAGTTTAGCTTGCTGGAGAGAGGGATGGAAACACTTGCTGGTGCCGCTGCTATGCCACAGCCCTCAGACTGGGCTGGAGGATTAGGAGTGGGGAGAAAGGCTTTGGGAAAGCACTGTCTGTGGGAAAGCAGAGAGCTGGCAGTCAGAGCTAGCATGTGCACTGCAAAATGTCATCCTAGCTCTTCTCCCTCCCTCCTTCCACATACCAGCTTCCCAAACACTTCACAAGGGGCTGGGAACAAGCCAGAGCAGCCAGTTCAGGAAGAAAACAGGGCATCTGGCACCCGCTTCCTCTGCTAAGGTCTCTGTTGTCTTTTGTTTCTGAAGAAGAGCTGTCATACATGTAGGAGCCAACATGATACTGGACTGCATTCAGGAGTCCTAAGTATCATGTTCCCATTGCTGCACCACCTCTAGAGCTCCTAGTTCCCTATTGCCTGTCCCACTCTGATTCTGCCACTCCACTGCTTTGGAGGTTCTTCAGTCAACAATGAGTTTTGGAGAGTTTCCATTCTCCAGATCAAAAAGAGCTTCCCAAATTTCAGAAGCTGAGCAATGTCGCTTTATAGGGCCAGTTTTTCAAACAACAGGCACCCATAAGCACGTGTATAAATCACTGCATATAGTTCCTGAAATTAGGCAACTGGAGCAAACAGCTTCTCAAGACAGTGAGCAACAACAGAAATAAAAATTAAAGAAAACTAAAAAAGAATGACAGGGAAATAACAGCTGATTAAAAAAAAGACCTTCAAATGAGTGCAAAGGAAAGGAAACTGTAACTTGAACGAAGTACCTTGACTATAGTGGCATTTTTGTTCTGGTTTGCAGACAAGCCCACTATTGATACACCAGGTCAGAAGTCATGTATTCCTATCATTTTGTAGAGATGAACTCTCTGAATTTGATATTATAATTGAGATTGGTTTTAATTTATCTGTGGGCAAATGGTAGATTTGCTTAGATAGCTTTAGGAGAATGAAAGGACTGACAAATACGAGTTGAGCTTTGAGCATACACTGCAGCTTCAGAGCAGGAAGCTGAAATACTGACTGTGCTTGAAAGAAATTCTGTGTTTTGTCTTTGAAGTATTTAAAAGAATTATTTTAATGGTAGATTTTTTAAGTTTTAAAGAAGAAAGGACATAGAAGGAGATTACTGAGTATCCCTGTTGGAAAATCAGATGGAAACTCCTCAGACAGGGAAAGACGTGCAGCAAAGGCAGAAGGTGCAGTTGTTTCACTGGCTGCCCTCTATTAAGGGCCATATATACACCGAGATTTTGTTCAGTGTTGCTAACACAGAAAACACAGAGAAGCAGCATCTTCTAATATCTGGCACAAATACAGATTGTGGGGACAGCTAGTATGTGATTTCCAGGGCTGACCTCCATATGTAAGAGGAGATCATGAAGGAGTTTAAGGCAACAAAGTGGATTGTATGTTAGTGTCATTTCTCAGATCCTAACTTGGAAATAAGCTTCTCCCCTTACATCCTTGGGGCATGAGCTTGCTACATGCTTAAAGAGGAGAATTTATATAGCAAGGGCATAAGCCACATGAACAGGATAGGTCAAGAGGGAAGTCTGTTACAGATATGTTTTGGCTTGGTCAAATCCAAAGCAACACAACCCTGCAGGAGACAAATCTGGTGGCAGGGACACTGAGATATTGGGAAGGCGGTGGACAGCAAGCATCCAAAGGGGGTGTCCCACAAAATACTCATCACATACATGGTGGGTTGCTGTCAGTCATGGCCAGTGTGACTGTCTTCTTAGATCATCAGGATCCTTCCCAACCAAAGACTTGATTAACCCCTGGAGAACTTTCTGGCCCTGATTGCTGAACATTCTTACAGGGAAAGGAATTCCACAGGCCAGGTCCCAGCACATTCATCCTCCAAACCCCATTGCTGCGGCCTATTGAGACACTGCTGGCAGAGGCTGAGCAGGGTCCCAGCAAAAGTTTCACTCCAGCTGTGGGACCAGCCTTATCGCTGCCGTGCTTTCCCACGTCGTGTTTACCCTCTCAGGTTTCCTGTGTTTTCCTTGGGCTCCCTTTGGTAAACCTTTGGCTTGAGTGTATTATTAGGGAAACAAGAGCTTGGTATTAAGTGATGATTATGCAATTTATTCTGACAGCGAAACACGTGAAAAGGGGAAATTGACATTTGTGATTTTAGTTATGCGCTGACAACTATAATTAATCTTAATTCCAGCAAGGAGCAGATAAGTGAATGTGATGGGAAAGCTTGCGTTTTCATTGCTGCTGCCTAGGGACAGCTACTTAATCATGGCAATAAAATGGCACAAGTTAAGGAATTAGAGAGGGCAGAAACTTTAAACTGGTTTAAATACAGATAGAAAAGAGAGACAGGGAAACACAATGAAACTAAGACACATAAAAGGTACAAATGAGCTATATAGAAAAGTAACAATGTACAAGGGTAAAATAACAAGACATGAGTTTATACAAGAAAAAGGAAAATCTTTCCCAAAACCCAGCTAAGGGCAATTGTAAACAGAAACAGGAAAGGATTGAGCTTGAATCTAATATACAGAAAAAGGCAGAGTAACTATTTTTCACTTTATTAGTTAAAACAGTGCTTTATTAGTTAAAAACAATGAAAGTGAATGAAGATCTTTTGAGGATGAAAAATTGCTTTTTTGTTATGCCATTATATTAAAATGAAAATGCCTGGTGACTTGGATCAACAAAACACAGTAACCATTTGCAATGAAGAAGCCTAAATCAGTTTTAAACCACATGGAGTGAAAACTTAACATTTTTTAGGGGTAAGTCCTGGTGAGAAACAGAAAATCCTTCAGCCCATTTTGCTTCTGTTCATCATGTATTGAATTAAGAGATGGTACCCACTGCCTTTGGGCAGGACAGACTAGATGACTTCTTAAGGACTTTCCCTCTGCTTTTTCCTGGCTGTACTGGAATGGAATAAGATACACAGTGTTCCCTTTCCCTCTTCCCACAGAGCTGTTTTTCAGACTTATTTAAAGAATTTGCTGAGTGCAGGGAGAGCGCCTGCTTCACAGATACAGTGTTGATGCTGTCTATAGCCCTGCCGTAAGGGAGATAAGAGAAGGAAACCAAGTGCTGAGGAACATCTGAGTGGCGTTACTATCACCCTGCAATTACACGCAAAGCCATATATTCTTCCATTGGTTCACATCTACCAATAGCTCTGGGTACCCTTTAGGGAATGGGATAGTTTCTCCAACCAAATGAACATTATATATATATATATATATAAAGGAGTATATATAATAGAAATAAAGTATATTATATACATAATACCTCCCACCATATCCACCTCCATTATATTATATATATAATAGCACCTCCATTGATGGCTTTGCTTCATGAACGAAGATTTGGGAAGGGCTTTACCCACGCTTCCTACAGGCTCGATGATGACTGAAAGGGCAATGTGGGATAGGCAAATCCAGTTGGAAAAATGGCTGCTTGGTCATTCAGGATGTTTCCAAACAAGACTGCCATCTCATACCACCTCCATTATATTATATATATTATACCTTAATTTTGCTGAATTTAGCTTGTTGCAAGTAAATGTAAGACTGCATTGTTCCCAGCAGGACCTCTTTGGGTATATCCGTGTTCTCAGCTTGTGGCTTCTCAAACTGGTGGAGGGAAACCCACAGGGGTGGTGCTTTTGGATGTCTCTCCCACAACGATCACTGCTGTTTGGAGCACACTGGCATAGAGGGGAGCCCAAGGTTAAGCCCATGCTTTCTCCAGATTTGAAATATGCAACATTCCTCTATATTCATTAAAAGTAAATTCACACTCACATGTGCTCAGGCTCTACAACCTATTTGGCTTCTAAATGTCTAATATTAACTCTATCTGACAACTTAGGCATACATAAATGTCGAGGTTGTTTGAAGTCAACTTGAAATTGTAGACCAGGGTCTGAAACCCTGCCATTCCTATCATACTTTGTAAATGCATTACACATCTTGTCTTTTTTCCACAACAGCTCCTTCCTCTCTGATGAACTGGAGTCAGAAGGAAGACCAGCTTGCCTTCCATGAACATGGGCTGACCTTGATGCTCACCTCACTCATCTGGCACTCGCCCTGTGCCAATTACTAGCATGTCCTGATTCCTCTCCTAGAAGATATGGCCCTCCATGGTGCTGTGGAGAGACTGGGATTGAGCTATGGCATATCTAAGGCAGAGCTGAACAAATTGTCCAAAGCAAAAATACACTGTTTGTGTTTTTCAACTGCTTTTTGCTTGGGTAGGGACAAATTTTGGGGAGGTCAAGGAAGATGGGGAAGGCCACCAGAAGCTCACATCTACCCTGATCCTCCTCCCATTCCCCCTTCCAGAGTGCTATATTCGGCATTCCTAGCACAGCAGAATCATGGTTTCCGTGTAGGTCAAAGAGCCATCTGCTAGACAGAGGTGGTCAGCTACAGGCACATGGCTCCTGATACCACATGGTGCTGTGTATGGCTTGCATCTGAACTAATCACAAACTTCTTTGGTCCATCATGTGCAGTGGTGCACACACTTCTTCAGCAAACATCCCCCAGACTAATGCTACTCTGATGACATTACAATTCATTTTGTAGTTTGGGTGGGTTTTTTTCAGAGAAAACTGATATTTTTTAGCCAACATGTGACTTGGTTCTTTGAAGCAACTCACGAAATGTTCAGACAAGTATTCAAATGGAGTATCTTGATGCAAGTTTCTCTTACACTCAGCATTTTTCTTTGCTTTCCACTGCCAAACATGATTCCTCAACCTAAAGCATCTTCAGTTGATAAATTCTATACCTAAACTGAGGTTTCCAAAAACCACCATTTAAAGTCAGACTCTGGAAATCCCAACCACAGAAAGTTACAAGTCAAATGTGGTAAACGCTTCTTAAAAAAAAGTAAGAAATAAATACATGACTAGCATTTGGCTATATTTAGGATAAGCAAATCTGATGCTCTGTGGCATAAAGACAACCAAGTGAGGGATAGGAAGAAATTGCCACCATTTCAGTACTTACTGCACAATTACACAGGTGCTTTATGTGATACTTAGGCTTGGAGCAACCTGGTCGAGTGGAAGGTGTCCCTGCTGTGTTGGGAACTGGATGAGTTTTAAGGTCCCTTCCAACTCAAACCTTTCTGTGATTCCTTAGGAAGGAAAAGATAGTGGTTCTCATGGAGTCTGGTAATGAACACCAGTGGTCTGATCTGGCACTGCATTCATTTCTTCTCTCCTGCAACTCTCTGCTAAGAAAGGCCCATAAAAGAACAACTCTTTCTTTCCTTGGGAGTTTATCTCTGTAAGGCAAAAGGCAGAAATCCAACATGAATAAGAAACACCATTAATGAAAATGAAGGTCATGTGTTAGTCCACTTAAATCATAGAATCATAGAATGGTTTGGGTTGGAAAGGACCTCAAGATCATCCAGTTCCAATCCCCTGCCATGGGCAGGGACACCTCATACTAAACCATATCACCCAAGGCTCTGTCCAACCTGGCCTTGAACACTGCCAGGGATGGAGCACTCACAGCTTCTCTGGGAAAACCATTCCAGTGCCTCACCAAAATAGATGAGAATGCTCAATTTCAGAGCAGCAAAAACAGGCAGCTGTTTGTCTTAAGACTAGTTTTAAAAATGCGATTTATTCCAACCTTCAAGCCAACCTGGTGAGTAAACCAAAATACAAGAAGACATAGAAGTGTTTCAGTCAAAACCTCCGGTTTCTGTAACATGGCTGGAAGTGAGGCTACCAGTGCTACAAAGCATGTTTTTGTACAGATCAACAAAGATGTGTTTAAGGCCAGGTTGGATGGAGCTTGGAGTAACCAGCTCTAGTGAAAGGGGTCCTTGCCCATGGCAGGGGGTTGGGACTGGATGAACTTTAAGGTCTCCTCCAACCCAAACTAGTCTATGATTCTATGATTTTTGCAGGGTTGGAGTTACAGCCAAGAGATCACAGTATCCTGTCCAAGTCATGGCACAAGACCCCTTTCATGTAATTCATTTCTACTTCCAAGTCAAATCTTCGCCAGAAAGAATATAAAAATTGCAACAGAGACAACTGCATAGCAATACTGGTGTTTGAACAGTGAGATGCTTCAATAACACGTACCACAATAACAGCTCGATTGAGAAATACCATATTTTGAAACAGATTTAGCTGGACATACAATGTGATGTGTTAGATCATAGTTAAGCAGGTTCATGAGTTCATTTAGGACTACTAACTCTGCACTTTCTAGCCAACTACATGCCCACAAGATGACACATTAACTTCCATAACTTGACCAGTACTGTGTCTCAGCAACCCATCGAAGGAGACTGTATTGTGAAGCAAGGAAAGTCCTTGCTCTGTCTCAGCAAATAGCTACAAGATAGATCATGTTGCCCAATCCCGTAGGACTGATGAGCTGTCAGATGATTTGCCTTTTTC
Organism: Agapornis roseicollis; assembly: GCA_002631895.1. Taxonomy (NCBI): domain Eukaryota; kingdom Metazoa; phylum Chordata; class Aves; order Psittaciformes; family Psittacidae; genus Agapornis; species Agapornis roseicollis. Next base: position 159,399 of record NDXB01008663.1, read on the forward strand.
GCAGTGGGAACCACTAAGTAGACAAAACCATGTCAGTGATTTTGCAAATAGGTGTGAATTCCTTGAAATGAATTGATTTCAGCAGTCATACACTGTGGCTGAGCTTGGCTTATGCCTTAAAGGGAAGGGTTGCAGTAGGGATGAAGGAAAGTTATTGACAAGAACATTTTCCATGTGAATCAAATCCTGGTTTGGTTTTAGACCTGCCAAGACTGACAGCCTCCATTTCTCCTGCAAACGCCTTGCATAAGGATGGCATTAGAAGGCATTATTTAAGTCTACTGGAGCAGCTTATGATTCCACCAGTGGATCCAGAAGAAAAATTAGAAACTCCAAAGCTTGAGTTAGAGCTTGACAGGTAACTGAAACCAGAAACATTTCCCACTGCAGCGCAATCTTATATAACTGTTTGTATTGCCAAGAACCAAATAGAAATCCACCCAACCACATGACTGTGGAGCAATCTCTTGGTTGTACAAAGAGTGAGGTGGGCGCATTAACTATAAAGTAATTTCTAAGTCATAAACGGGTCTGAAAATGAGGACATTGCTGATTTATTCTGGGCTTTGCCATATATTAACCATCAGGCCTTGGGATGATCTGATAAAGTAGTAGTAAGATAGAGGTGATGATGCTCATAGAATCACAAAATAGTTTGAGTTGGGAAGGGCCTTAAGATCATCCATTTTCACCCCCCTGCCTTGGGCAGGAATACTGAATGCTGAACTTTAGAACAATGGTATTAAGGAGCGGTGTGTAAATTCTTCTTAAATTGGCCTTAAAACACATGCCTTCAAGTCGTGATAAACCGCCCTCAAGAAAATAAAAAGGTAGAAACTTTAATGGTGTAAGAACTGGTTGGGATTCCCTGGCAATTACTTCTATTCAGGACATGCAAAGCTTGTGCTATTTTGCAATGTTATGTTGCAAAGGTTTCAATGTTCTTTGACAATTGGAGAACTTATTTAGTCCAATATGTTTCTTGATCTCAGCAAACATTGTTTTTCTCAGCCCAAGTTTGATTTCAGAAGCAGCTTCCTTAGGGAAAGGCTGGCTCCCAGCCTTGGGCATGGTGTATCCTCCCTGATGAACAGAAGTTTGGATCTGCAGTTTCAGCAAGCTTTTGAGAAAACACTCCAAGCTAAATGGGTTAAATGTTTCCATCAACATTCACAGCACAGGCACACACAGTTTGAGCTGATTCAGAGGCCATGTATGTTTCTGAATAAATTCAATTTACTAAGACTGACTCCTAAATGGAGTCTAGTGTCAGTAAGCCCTCTAACGGAAAACTTGCTGTCTTTATGTTTTCTGCACTGAGTAAGTACCAAACCAGATGGCACTGGCTCTGGGATGCAACAACCAAGTCTCCTTTCCCTGCAGGGACAAATGTGCTGACACTACATAATGCTTACAGGTGTTATTCAATATTACAGACGTTAATAACGACTTTCATCTACTGGAGCCTCTTGCCCAAAGGCCTCCAAGCTCTTGAACACAAATAAACTCCAAGCATAATTTACATTAAACAGGCAATATGCCTGACTGAATCACACAGCAGGAGCAAAGCCTGGGAGAAAACCTGGCATGCTGCAGTCACCTATCTGCAATGCTTAACTGTAACACGAAGAATGAAAAAGATGCCTTGAGTCCTGTTCCCTCTGTGTATGAGGAAGGAATTGTCCCTTTTGGGGGGACTCAGACGGCATTGATCTTGGTGCAAGCAGGCTCTTTGTTATGAGGGCAATCTGTTAGAAAAGGTCTTGGGCTGTTACTCAGACCCTCAAAGACAGGCTCCAAGGATCTGCTGTGATTCCAGCCCCTTTAAAAGTCTGGAAGGAATCTGCAAAGGAGACATAGAATCATAGAACAGTTAGGGTTGGAAAGGACCTTAAGATCATCTCATTCCAACTCTCTTGCCATGGGCAGGGACACCACATGTGGGAATGTGACATGACAATCTCTGAGTCTTGGTCTTTGGGTTTCCCTCTGGAAGTGAGAGCATGATGGCACAATTCAAGCAGAATTGACCCTCCGGCCAGCCCAAGCAGTTTTTTTCCCTCTTTGCAGAAATTCCTTTAATTACAGGCGGGTGTTGATGCTGCCCACTGAGAGCGGCAGCTGAGATTTGTTACTGTGGGGTTATGCAGGAACCCTTCTTATTGACAGACTGAACCATGGCTCTTTACTGGTGCCAGACAAGACATCAGGACACAGTGCAAGAAAAACAAGGTCTTAATGGTGAGAAAGGCTGTTCAGTTAAATCACCTCTTAGAGGACTATGTTAGGTCTCAATACTCATACAGGGCTAATGCCCATCTTGGAGAGGATACAAAGAGCTGGATCAGAACTACTAATGACCCCTGTCTATTCCAGATGGGTGAGTTTGCAAGTCATTTGTTGGCATAAACCCAGAGGCACATAAAGCATTGAGTCTTCAGTCTTTAGTGGAGGAAATGAATTACAAAGAAGATATTAAAGCAATGTGTCTGCACTCATTTTGCATCAGAAAGATGGAAGGAGTTCATTTCATTCCCCCTCCCCCCTGTCATCGGGTGTCCTAACACCACTGAAATCCCTTTCACATCAGGTCAGGCAGATCCGCTTTCAGCGGCTGCTTCCTGCAGCAGAACAGGGCTGGCCAGGGAGCAGCTGGAAGCCGGGGTAGGCAGCAGGTGCTGAACACTTGTGGAGATCTTGAGTTCCCCATCTTGGGATCAAGCAGTGGGGTGAAGGCTTTCCTTGTGCTGTGGATAGGGATGGAGGGTGCTGCCTTGTGTTCAGTTCTGAGCCCCTCACTACAGGAGAGACACTGAGGTGCTGGAGCAGGGCCAGGAAGCGCAATGGAGCTGGTGCAGGGTCTGGAGCCCAAGTGTGATGGGGAAGGGCTGAGGGACCTGGGGGGTTCAGTCTGGAGAAGAGAAGGCTCAGGGGGGACCTGATCGCTCCCTACAACTGCCTGACAGGAGGATGGAGCCAGGAAGGGCTGGGCTCTGCTCCCAAGGAACAAGGGGTGGGACAAGAGGAAATGGCCTCAAGCTGCACCAGGGCAGGTTTAGATGGAGCTGAGGAACAATTCCTTCCCCAGAGGGTGCTCAGGCATTGGAACAGGCTGCCAGGGCAGCGCTGCAGGCACTGTCCCTGCAAGAGTTCACACACTGTGGAGACGAGGCCTCAGTGCCATGGGTTAGTGGTGGCCTTGGCAGTGCTGGGGAATGGTTGGACTGGATGAGCTTAAAGGGCTTTTCCAACTGAGTTGTTTCTATGAATCTATGATTCTCTGATTCTATAAGNAGGCCTCAGTGCCATGGGTTAGTGGTGGCCTTGGCAGTGCTGGGGAATGGTTGGACTGGATGAGCTTAAAGGGCTTTTCCAACTGAGTTGTTTCTATGAATCTATGATTCTCTGATTCTATAAGCATGCGTACCTTGGATACATGCTCATGTGAGTTGGATGTAGGAGCCTGCTGGAGCATTGCAATGGAAGGTGCTGCCAGTGCTGAGCCATTTGAGGCTGCAGGAGAATGAGTAACTCTTGGTTGTGTGAGCAAGTATGGGCTAGAGAGGGTTGAAAGATGCAGAGTCTGCCTCTCTGTGCTCTCACCTTGTGTTATGTCTGGCTGTTGCACCTAAACACATACTTACAAACTTACCTGGCTGTTTAAGCCAGATGTCATATGGACCAAAAGGCTTCTTCCTTGTGCCAGGGAACCACAGGCACAGAGCAATATGAGGTGTAAGAGATAGCGGAAGACAGACTGGGGGAGATGGGCCCCACTGCACCCATGACAGCGAGAGGAAACCTGTAGGAAAGGATACCAAAAACCCTCATCACAGAAAAGGTTACAGCAAGATGAAGTGGCTGCTGGACAATATGAATCCCAAGCACATTTTGCCATTGGTGGTAAAGGTTAATGCCTTGTAAAATACAGCAAAACAATCATCTTGTGGGAGAAAAGTGTGTGTTCCCAACATGAAATATTCAGCAGGTTTTTCCAGTGAGTATTAACTAACACTGATTTTTGAGTGCAACAAGTCATGTTTTAATCTTTAATCCAAGTCTCAATCCTTACCAACACTGAGAACCTGGAATAAAAGATGTAATTGAAACTCTAAAGGTGGGTAGGCATTACTAGCTCAGTTACTTACCGAGACTAGGGTAGCGAGAGTCCTAAGCTGGTCTAGAAAAAGCTATGCTTGCTTTGCATGACCTGCTTGTCTAACAGTGGCCATAGGACTTTCCTGATTTCAATCTCAGTAGAGCGTACTTGAATGTAAGAGTTATGATTAAGAAAGGCAGTGGATCTTTCGTCTTGACTTATGTCCCATGGGTCATGGGACTGTGGGACAGCATGCTATTGTCCCATGATCTCTTTCTTGGGTGACACTGACTTCTTAACTCATATGTTGTTAGACCTAGCATTGTTTCCCTTCATTTTACCCACCTTAAATAAACAATGACTGCAACTATTTGCACTGCTGCATCTTCAAGTTCTCCTTGGCCTGATTTCTCAGCTTGCCAACTCTTAAGCCTGTGTGTCTCAGGCAGGGCCAGAGGCAATGAAATCAGGTCAGCAGAGCAGCAGTGAGGAACTCCAATGGGCTCTGCTGTATCCGAAACCAAAAACTTCTGGCAGAGATGGAGGAGACTAACAATATTGAATAGCAGAGTCCTACTTAATTGTAACAGGGCAAATAGGATATAATATTTTAAACCAGAAATGCTGTGCGTGGAGGGAAAAACAAGAATCATTCCTACTTAGGCTCCAATCCAAGTTGTCCTTTAGTGCAATAATTCAATTACAATAACCCTGGAAAAAATGAGATTTCTCTTTAGTTCCTCTTGTACCAAGGGTATCAGTCATGCATCCAAACAGCCTCTTCATTACCTGACAGGAATATTTCTAATTTCACCCTCATCCATTGGCTTTCTCCGGGACATATAACGAAGAGAAGAGAATGTGCTTGGCATAATACAAACCCTAGGAACCAGTACAGCTCATCTTATTAAACACAAGCAAAAGAGGAAACTAAACCATGTCCTGGGCTGCATCACCAGCTGCATGACCAGCAGGTCAAGGGAGGATATTCTCCCCCTTCTACTCTGCTCTCATGAGACCCCTACTGCAGTCCTGCATCCAGCTCTGGGGCAACAACACCAGAGGCAATGAACTCAGAGCAGAAGAGCAGCAAGAGGGACGTGGAGCTGTTGGAGCAAGTCCAAAGGAGGCACGGAGATGCTGCAAGGGCTGGAGCAGCTCTGCTCTGGAGCCAGGCTGAGAGAGCTGGGCTGGGGCAGCCTGGGGAAGAGAAGGCTCCTTAAGGGGAGACCTGAAAGCAGCTCCAGTGCCTAAAGGGGATGCAGGAAACCTGGAGAGGTGCTTGGCACAAGGGCCTGTAGGGACAGGACAAGGTGAATGGCTTTAACCTGCCAGAGGTGAGACTGAAACGAGCTCTTAGGCAGAAGCTCTTCCCTGTGAGGGTGCTGAGGTGCTGGCACAAGGTGCCCAGAGAAGCTGTGGCTGCCCCATCCCCAGTAGTGTTTGGGGACACTCAGATGAATTGCAATGGGGCGTGATTCAAGAGTTCAGGTTTATCAGCATAATGACACCAGAACACAAACAGTCTGCATTTCCTGCTCCAATAGTAGAAGGGGGAAAAAAATGTTTAGCTGTGTAGATTTGGTATTTTCAGTTCTGACTCTTCAGTTCCAGTCTGAGATGCTGAAGGCTTACTCCTAGAATTGGTAATGTTGATCTGATCTTCCAGCCTACAGTGCTGAACATACCCTAGAAACTGTCATAAGAGATACCTTATAATCAGTACGGCTAAGAAAGGGTCCTTTTGTTGCAGGAATCTTTTTCATGTAAACTGTATGCTTTTCTCCTCTTTTCCTTTCCCTTGTGGGTGGTCAGAGCTGGAAATGAAACCTAAAAAAATCCAAACCATTTCAAATGCAAGGAATTTTCAGTTCACAGTCTGTGGCTCATTGTCACTAACAATTTCCTCTGGAATGGTGAAGAGAGGGTTTGTTTCTGTCTTAGGAAATGTGCCTTTTCTCTATCTGTTTTTTGGCTTGTGATACTAGGGAGATGTACCCTATTCAACTGGTCAGGAAAACAAATACTTATTACAAAGCTGCTCAGGGAAATATTGCCTTTCTCCTTCTCCCTCCTAACATCAACAGGGTTTTTTCCATAATATCAACTTCTTTCTGATGAAAAAGAAACCCCAAAATTGTTCCACTCAAAATAGGACATTTTCTAGACTTCAGTGCTAGGACACATTTTGTCTTATAAACAGAGGTTCGGAGAGTTCCTTTAAAATAAAACATTTGGAACAGCAGCACTGTTCAAGCTTCTGCTTAGCAAATACGTAAAACCCAAACAGTTTTTTTCCACTGTTCAATGGAGTAAGAGCTGCCACCTGCTTCCCAAAGCCAGTACTATCCTTATTCCACAATAATTACTGAGTGGATGACACAGAGGGAGCAGCCTCCAGCCCCCCTGTTACCTGCTGGATGCAAGCAGGGTCCTGCCACTGATGGGGTCAGAAAATGGTCTCAATGGTCTATTTGCAACATCCCTGAGTTGTTTAATGGGGTCCTGTGCATCTTGTTTACTCACGTTATGATGCTATTTCTACCAAACTAGAGGAAATCACTCAAGGGATGGTTTCAGATGGAACAGCATATTTTTGTTTAGCTTCTTCAGATTCCTAACTCACTCCAGTTATCAAAATAGGACTGATTCTGAACAGGATCAGAATTATGCTATATCTGTTTAAATTATGCCTTAACCTTTTCTTCCTTCTGCCCAAGGAGCACATGACAAATGTCAGAGCTCCCAACACTCCCAGTTAGGTACAGAGCACTTCCTGAAGTCCACTTTCTGTTATGTTGAAAGATTTTGTCTCATCCTCACTACACCATAAAGAAACAGGACATGGACAGGTTATCAACATGAAACTTGCTTGGTTTTTATAGACAGTTTCTGAGGTCTGGACATGATCTTGGAGGCAGAGGGGACAGCAAGAGGCATGTAAATCAGAAGGAGTGTACTGGTTAGGGAACACTGCAATGTTGTTAACTTGGAGCAGTGGAGTTCAGTTAAATGTGTCCATTTTAACTCCAAGGAACAAAGGATGGGAATTTGTGGCAGTTGGAGTCAAGGAAAACTTGTTCCCAAAACAAACAAAAGACATTGCATTTGTTTATGTATTGATCTCTGAAAACCACAGTGGACAAAAGTTCCCAAATGATGCTCAGCATCAGGACTGCATCAGAACAGAGTCTGGCTCTGCCTTGTGGTGGGGCTATTAATGACACCCACTTTCAGAGATCCTTCTAGGACAAGCGAGCCCTGTAATTCAAACAGCCCATATGCCATGCAGAAAATACATGAATACCTCATCTAGCAAATAATTTCTCCTCCTGCACAGAAAACTGTGTGGTGCAAGATACAGCTGGGAGCCAGACTCCAATCAAACTCCAGCGAATCTCATTCTGAGGAGCAATATTTAGGGCTAGAGAGGCTGATTTACCTTAAGCAGCTCTTCAGCAGTATGTCAAGCAGACCTCTCATCAGTTCCCATTCAATGCAGTGTATACAAATACTGGGGATGTGATGCTTGATCTTGCCTTGAGCATCAAGCCCTCAGTGCTACCCGTTTGTTGCACAAAGATAGGCCCTAAAAGAAGCAGCTGCAAAGGAGCTGGAATCTTTCCTCTTTTCAGATGAAAAAGAGAAATCCTGAGGAAGTAGAAAACTATATTTCAATAAACTTAGAAAAGTAAATCCCAGACATTGTTTCTGTGTACATTGCCGTATTCACCTTGCTCTTGAGAAAGGACACTAGATTTACAATTCCTCTTTTGATTGCAATTTACTGAATTATATATCATTTATTGTGTTTTCTGCAGGAAGCTGACATGCCTGATTGTCTTTCAAGTGTGGTGAATCAATATACACATTCAATTAAACACCCTGAAAATATACCTATTATGTATTAATAATACTAAGTATTATTATTAGATTTTCCATTTGAAAAACCCAACCCAAATGTCCCTCCCTCCCCAAATATGACCCAGAAGTTATTACTGTTACTATCTCTTTGCTTTTAATCAGAGGAAATGTGGCCCAAATTAACCAATGCGACTGAACACGCAGATCTGTTTCCTGTTTCCTTCCTCCTCATTATCTTACTGCTGCGAGCTCAGGAATATGCCCACCAGAAACAAACAGGTCTCAGCTGCAAGCAGCTGGCTCTGTACTGCTGTAAGAAGTCCCAGGGTTGAGAAACTGTCTGTGAGAGTGGGCCAAGTGCTTCTCTTGCCTTTGCAACATGCTACCATTCTGTGTGTGGGCTTTGATTCATGTGCCCCATTGGAGGCAGTCCTGGGAATTTTTCAGCAGCTTCAGGTAATTACAAATGAATAATGCCTTCAGCACAATAACCCTTGTGCTAATTGCTCGGGTATCAAGCTACATTCCTTTTACTTTGCCCTCACACTTACAGATTCTTGCATTAACATTGCAGTGGTGCTGTGGAAGCGGTTAGGGTGAAAAATGGGAAAGTGGAGGCATCTGGCTGCAAGAAACCTGAGTATTTAATGTTTGGTGACACGTGGAAGGCAGTGGTGACACTGATAAACAGATTGCTTGGCTTTTTCCTAATAAAATGATGCCATTATGTCAATTAATAATGATAACTGGGGGCCTACAGACGAAAGTTAATTAAAAGTTAATACCCCTTTGTCACCAGGATGAACAAGGCAAGCTGTGCCCCTGTCTCCCACCAACATGTCCATGCAGATCAATGCCATGGAACAGCCAAGTCAAGCTCAAATGGGAGGAAGGCTTCTGCTATGAAGTGAAACTATACCTTTTAGATTCCAGTTTCAAAGGCAGGAATGGGTTTTAAAGCCTTTTTGATAGCTTTGGCAAGGCATTAACACAACTGGTGGAGTGTGCCCAAAATTCAGCGTGATGGAACCCTTGGGAATTGCTTATGATACATGATCACGTTTCAATATCAAATTCATGCAGATCACAAAAAAAGTCTAAAATCTATCCCATTTGGTGTTATTGTCAGAAACATGTCAAGGAGAGCTCTGAACAGAGCAAGTGAATGACTTTGTTTGCATAAGAAGCAAATGATGATTTCAATCATCAGGAACACATGGCAGGAGAAGGGTATGGTGGGGGTGTTTCAGCAGATATGGAAAGAAGAAAGGCCTCAAAGTTCATGGACTTTGAGAGACACTGAAGGAGGTTGCTGTCAGCACAAAGGGAATTCTGAACCTCACGTGTACAGGGATGGTAAGAAGAAACCAAAACACATTAGCATGTTGCACAAATATTGGAGGGAAGCAGAAAGGTCAGAAAGAAGAGAGGTTCCTGTAAAAGGTTTTGTTCAGAGTGTAGGAAGTATTCTGAGCCTTCATAGAGGGCCCTACCTGAAAACATGTACTTCCTCTGAAGGGAAGCTCTGTCCCAGTACATCTGGAACTGATTTCTGGGAGATGCCAGAGGCACTTTGCTGCTCTTCTCTATGAGATGCACCTGTGAGAGGCCCACAAACCACCTCAATAAAAGCAAGCATAGAAAGGGTCATAGGCTTATGCAGTGGGGATCCCATGTGGAGGGCTCAGATGCATGTGGGTTTTACCATAGAATCATAGAATGGTTTGGGCTGGAAATGACCTTAAGCTCATCCAGTTCCAATCCTCTTGCCATGGGCAGGGACACCTCACACTAAAGCAAGTTGCTCCAAGCCCCTGTGTCCAAGCTGGCCTTGAACACTGCCAGGGATGGGACATTTACCACTTTTTTGGACAACCCATTCCACTGCCTCAACACCGTCACAGTAAAGAACTTCTTCCTGATATCTAACCTGGACTTCCCCTGTTTTGGTTTGACTCTTCATCCCTTATCCTATTGCTACAGTCCCTGATGAAGAGTCCCTCTCCAGCATGCACTCTCAGATGCTATTCAATTAATGGTATATGTTTGCTCTCACCCCTTGCATGGAGCTCCAGCCCTGGGGCACCTGCACAGATTTGCTGCTGGGCATCCTGCTTGGCTGGTGTGCAGGAAGCTGCTTCACTGTGTGCCTGAGCCCTGTGTCTCTGCCTGAGAAGATTTCACAGGTGCTGTGTGGCCGAGAGAAGCCACAACTGCTCATCAGCAGCAAAGTCTATTTAGTGTCACTGGCCACTGTCTTCTGCACCTTACTCAAAACAGAAAGACGTCGCAGGCAGGGAAAGTTTGGATGCCTCATGCTCATCCTCCATGAGTCCAGGCAAGTGTTATGCTGGAGATGCAGGCAGAACCACTAGAGGTCTCACAGATTCACCTTCTGAAGGACACCAGCTGCCAACATCCATTCAAACTGTCCAAATTTACTTCATTTTGGACCAGGCTCTGATTTGCTTCACCCTTACTGCCTGGTCTTGTCTATGCCACCAAAGTCACCTTCCTTCCAAGCTTCTGGAGGCTTTTATTCAGGTATTTCCCTTCCTGTCCTGTACCATAGCTGCAACCTAGCCCATGGGTGCCCGAGGTGGGGAGGATGCTCACTAGCTGTGGAGCAGTGGCACCAGATAGGAGCTTGGAGTGGGGAGCAGCATGTGCCCCAAAACTTGCACTGCAGAACTGCAAAGGGGAACAAGCTATTAGCAAAATGGATTGAGAAAGGAATAAGAAGGAGATTAAACCTTGAACAGATACAAGCAGACTTCATGTTCACATATGCAGGTAGAGCTAGGCTCAGAAACCAGAACTGATGTCCCGGTCTAAGGTAGAGGTGTGTTGAAGCAGTCACATGCAGAGATTTCAGTCAGAAGCAGAGTTTGGCCAGCAGCAATGGATAATTTCTTTGGTCAGAGAGAGTCCCAAGATTATGTATCCAAAAATGTTGCAGGAGTGATGGACCAGAGGCCACAGGTCTGTTCATGCTGAACCAGACTGAAAATGACCTGAGCAAGGCCCAAAGAGGAGAGAGACAAATTAAAACAATCCAGAGATTTGGTACTAGGGCAGACACAGCAGCAGTGTGAACACAGAAAGACTGTGATGCTAAATGACAGCCCCAGAACTGCATTAGTAGGACACAAGCATAATGTCAAGAGGCACTTACGGCAATGCTCATGTTCCCTGTCCCCAGACAAATGCTCATCTTCAAACCAGCCCTCTGCTCTGACCTGCTGTTTATCGTGATTTGTCAAAAAAACTCCCTCTACAGATTACCCTGTACCCTGTTGCCACACTAACAAATAGAAATGGTTAATTGGTTTCATTTTTCTCTGTACTTCATCCAAGCACATGGATGCTTTGCAGTCATTTTGTAAGTCAACTCTTGGTGTCTTTCAGGGCTCCAGAGTCTGACTCCAGCCTTTGGTTCATGCTGCCTAAAGGGACTTGTGTGGACATTTACAGCTTCCATTATGTACCACTTCCTGAGAGGAGGATGGAGCCAGGAGGGGCTGGGCTCTGCTCCCAAGGAACAAGGGGTGGGACAAGACGAAACGGCCTCAAGCTGCACCAGGGGGGCCTGGGCTCTGCTCCCAAGGAACAAGGGGTGGGACAAGACGAAACGGCCTCAAGCTGCACCAGGGCAGGTTTAGATGGAGCTGAGGAGCAATTTCTTCCCCAGAGGGTGCTCAGGCATTGGAACAGGCTGCCCAGGGCAGGGCTGCAGGCACCATCCCTGCAAGAGTTCACACGCTGTGGAGACGAGGCCTCAATGCTATGGGTTAGTGGTGGCCTTGGCAGTGCTGGGGAATGGTTGGACTGGATGAGCTTAAAGGGTTTTTCCAACCTGGTTGATTCTATTTAAGCATTAGCTAACACATACCTGTAGCTGTACAAGCCTCGTGTGTGCGTGCAGCTCCTTTGCACACACAAAGGACAAATGAGCTTTCTCTATCACACACTCCCAGCTCCCCAGTGCTATCACCATCACAGACCGCTTTCTAGACAAAAACTTCACCCAACAGCCTTCATGCACCTCAATTTTTCCTGGGCTGAAAATAAGCCCACCACATTGGGAGCATTTCCTCCCCTCTCCATGTGATTCTGATTTCACTAATTAAAGTTAATCTGATAAAGGAAGGAACCGCAGAGAACAAGAGCAAAAAGGCGGGCAAGCAGGGGTCACAGAGAGAGGGCTTTGTGACCAGGGAAGCCGCGGTGCTGCAGGGCATGGAGGGAAGCAGCAGATTGAGCTACTTCATCTGTTTGGCTCCCAGCCACCCTGGCTGCCCATCCTGACCTCCCCAGTGCCCTGCAGCACAACCAACACTTGCAAGGTGGGATCTAATGAAAGGCATCAGGGAGCAGGAGCGCTTCTGCCTCCTGATCATATTTATCCAGAACAAAAACATGATGCAGGCTGGCTCCGGGGATGAGTAATGGATAACAGAGAAGCTTCTCATGGCCAGGGACATAGTCTGACCAGTGACTGGAAGGCAGCACTGATTGGAAATCATTGGCACCTGATGGTGGTTGAAGGGGTTCTGTAGGAAATAAGTACTTAGATTTCGGGATTAAACATCCCCTCCATGGACAAAATAGTTCATGGGGTAAGGGAGCACAGAGTGGGAACAGCGTGTGGTGCTAAACTGCACTTCATGGCTATGCCATGCACAGAGCTACTTCTTTCCAACTCCTCTGGCAACATAAGAAAAGCACTTTGGTGCATTACAACCCAGATCAATGTGAAAGACACCTGGCAAGGTGTCTCTACCACTCAGAGAAGTCAAAGCCATGACATTCAAACTCATTGTTCAATACCTTCCACAAAGAGCATCCCAGGATCCTTGTGTCCAGCAGAGTTTTACAGTGGAGGAGATCTTCAGAGCAAAAGATCTCAAGCCACACACATACATGGAGTGTCAGAGACTGATAACTAAAAAGCAAGGAAATGAGGTGAGCTCACCTTACTTCTGTTTTGGAGTCATCTTGATGGTGTTTAGGCACTGGAATTAATTTGGCTGAGTAGTAAATCAACCCAAAGGACCCCAGGGATTAACTTTATCCAGCTTCTGTCTGGGCAGCAACAGCCATGGGTAAGGTAGAGAAGGGAGCAAGATGGCCCCTTGCTCCAAACATGCCAGCAGAGATATGTGCAGAAGCATGATCCTCACATGCAGTTAGAGATTTACCACTTCTCTGCTTTCTTTAAGTGGCTGGTACATACATCGATTTCGACAGATCCCCTGCCCCTCCTCGGCAAGGCCCATTCATCATTAACTTGTTTAAATTAAACACAAGCACAGACAGGATCAGTGAGCAGCCGTCTGTTTTATTAGTACTTCTACTTCACATGTCAGTCTTAGTCCCTCCTTGCTGGGCTCTGATCTCTCATGACAATTTGATTAACTTTACATTTCCTTTTATTGTTGGGGGAACATTTGGAAAACCTTAGCGTATCTGACCGGCTGGTTCTGAGACTGAGATGGTGATTATGTCTGTGCTTAGCATCATCCATCAAGATCAGGCATCTGACAGTCAGACCACCTGAAAAACGTGGCATTCCCAATAATGGGGCATAAAATGTTTCCTACTTGTGGATAATCACAGGATACTCCTATTTCTCCCAGTAGCAAGGCTTTCACTAGGAACTGCTTAAACACCTTCATTAGAAGGAAACCATTTCCACTTTGTACCCATCTGCCCACATAAGACCTTTTCAGCTCCCACCAGCTAGAAACTGGTGTCTGGGTTTTTCCAAGCCCCACATTCCTATAGTGACCTCCTGATGGGAACATACTATGAAGAGGGATTACCAGAACATGACAGATCCCAGGGAAAACGATGCTCCATTTTACTTTGAAAGAACAGCTCAGAACTTTTTCCCCTTTCCTTGTGCTCAAGCTAATGTAATACAGTCTCAGGCCTCTGGCACATACTCATCTCTACATTTCTGCTGGCCTCTGAGTTTCTGGATCTTGGCTCAGCCCCAGAGTGTCAAAGCACCAGTGGAAAAGGCTGGAAATTAGCCTATTTTTGTCTTTTTGTTTCAAGACCAGGATCAGAAATAGAAGTGGCAAGAACCTCATGGAAGACAGCCTGGTTTCCTGTCATTTTTGACAGGATTTAGTTACCTGTAGATGCTTCTTTCCCTGGCATCATTTTCATTGATCTGAACGTGTAGATACTTGGTCACTCTGAACAGCCACACCACTTGCTGCTATTTCTGAAGACAATAAGGTGACTTCTTCAGGAAATACTCAGCTATCGTAGTTCAGCTGATGCCATAAAGCCATCACTCTATGCCAGTCCTGAGCCATTTGTTTACCTGTTTATTAATAGCCAAAAACCAGTGCTATCATTTTATGGTCATCCAAGAACATGTCTGAGAAATAGGTCCCAGTCCATAATAGAAACTCCTAGAGTCTCATGAAGTACAAACACTGAGGTGCCATGCTAGTTTCTGTAAGAATCAAGCCTCATGTCAAAATTTAGGCTATCTAGCTTATACAACATCCCAATCCCATTGCTTTTTGTGGGATTTGCTGAACACCACAAGCAATTAACAATGGTACCAGGATCCCCTGATGGATACATCTAAGAACTTCCTTCTATTCTGCCCTTTTAAGCCACTCTAGTGAATCTTACTGCAATTCTCAGTTATTTCTGATCCTTCCTTCCTGAGAAAAGCTGTTATTTCAGGCTCTGGATATGAGCAGTTCTGTTCCCACTCAGGCTACAAGAGAAGAGTGGTCAGGACTTCAAAAAACAGAAGCTTTCCATAAGAAAACTCATTTTGATCTATATCATCCACCAAACAACAGTAATCAATCTTATCTCCCCTTCTTAGGCAAAGTACTGCTTATACCCTCTGAGAAACGTGTAGCTTTTCTAGTACAGAAGAGAAAGTCTTGAATAAGAGGAGATAGAGAATTCTGAGAAGCTATAAAACAAGAGTTTCTGGAATTTGTAATAGAGACTGAGACTGTTTCTAACACTTCTGCAGCCCAAACCCTTGCAATAGAGAGACCTAGACCCTTAAGAAGTACTTAAAACTCCTTATACTGTCAGTGAGCTACACTTTTACCCAGCAGCACAGTACTAAACCTCTCTTGCAGTACCTTCTGGAAGGAAAAAAGCTACTACACTATTGACACCATAAGCATAGAAGGGGGAAAGCTTACCTGACCCAAGAGAGCATGTAATGAAAGCTGCAATGCAGCCCTGCATCACCAGTTTTCCTTTTCTGAGTGCCCATAAACCACAGGACTAATCCAGCATTTTACCTTTGGTGCTATGGGTGCTGGAAAAACTCCAACCCCTGCAGTCCCAGAGAAGTGATAAAACCCCATGCACTAGTTAATGCACTGCCTCTTACAGGCACATACAGCAGGTGAGCAATTATCACTTGCAGTCTAGCTTAATGCTTTACAGGGCCTGAGAGCTGGTTCCAATTAGTCTCAGTATACCATGGAAATTAACTCATTTGTGGCACCTTGGCTTGCAAGTGGGCTCTGAGGAACTAGAATAACTGGAATTGAGTGCAGGTGGCACATCCCCTCTTTTTCTGCTCCTCAGCACTCCTCACACTGGATCCAGAGGGGCTATATTTCATGGAAGAAAATAGAGATGGAAAAACCAGCTTGATCCATAACCTAAGGGAGGGCTGATCCATCCCCAGAGTCTCGTCTCCATGGCATTTTTCCAGGCTGGTTCTCTGTGTCCCAATAAACAGGCTTTCAAGCACTTCCCTTTGGATTATTCAGTTATCTCATGAGGCTCCTCAGCATTTGGCCTATAAAAGCTTTGCTTTATAAAGAACTCTGTCATATTCTATGTGTGTTTTATCTGTGAGCCTGGTTTAATACATGCATTCGGACATCATGTGCCCATACGGAGCCTGTTGTAAAGCCATCAGCATTCCATCAAGCTCACTGCCGTGTCATTGCTGCCAGACATTTCCTCTTAAAAGGATGTTCTCAAAGTTGATGTTGGGGCTAAAACTGGGATGAAAACTTGCAGGGATCCTTCTGTGATCTCCTTCTACAACTCCAGTGCTTGTGAATGGTGTGCACAGCAAAGGGAGTATGATCTCATGGACATCTCAACTGTTTCTGAGCATTGCTACCAAAAGTCCTGCGTCTTTTTAAGCACAGCATCTCACCTCTCTGTGCTTCATTTTTCTACCTTTGAAGGCTGCAGTAACACCTCCCAGTGAGATTATGGAGAGTAGGATATCATAATTGTATTTAATTTAAATGTTTAAGAGATCTCTTGATTTGATAGTAGGAGTTTTGAGCTTGGAAACTCTATTTATATGAGCTCCTTATAGCACCCCACTCTTGACAAAAAAAAGATGATCTGTAAGCTGACTGTGATGTTGTTTCCATCTAAAATTATCTGTAAAATGACTGATTAGGCTTTAGGGATTGTGTGTCTATGTGTTATATTTGGATCAAATATAAATCAAAAAGCCAAACTGAGTTCTCATGTGGAAGGATCCAGTCCTATCAATGACCTGCTTATAAAATGACTGAAGAAGAGACTTAGGGTTGTTTGAGTTAAAAAGCCAGAAGAGAATAAAGTTATAACTAAAAACTCGGAACAAAAATGCACTCCACAAACCAAATGTTAGGTGCTGAGTGACAGCTTGCTCAGCCAGGGGAAAGGCACAATGCTCTCCAGTGAGAATCAAAACATGAACTGCAGCTTGGGTCATTATTTCCAGCAGCTAATGAAAGTTAATTGCACTGAACTTAAGAGCTTGTTGTGGCAATGAAGGCCAGTGCTGCATTGTAGTTACACAGCAGGAGACATTGTCTGCCCTGGAGAGATGGCCAGTACATAGGAAATGGTGTAGTTTTCCCCACCTTGGAGACACGTGGCTGTTGAGTAACATGCTTAAGGCCATATGCTGACTTATTAGTGCAGGTGGGAGCTTTGAACCCCTGGTTCTTGCTTCTGTGTCCTGTACTCTGAACATAAGTTTATTGCTGTGTGTAAAGGTGATTGTGGGGTCTGAGCTGCAGGCAGACAGATAGAGATGTAACCTGAATTAGAAGCATAAAATAGAATGGTTTGGGTTGGAAGGGACCTTAAAGCTCATCCGGTTCCAGCCCCTGCCATGGGCAGGGATACCTTGCACTAGAGCAGGTTGCCCTAAGCCCCTGTGTCCAACCTGGCCTTGAGCACCCTGGGCACCCTGTGCCAGCGCCTCAGCACCCTCACAGGGAAGAATTTTCCCCTAATATCTAACATAAATCTCCTTTGTTTCAGTTTGAACCCATCATCCCTTGTCATTCTTATGCTGAAGAACACCAGAACTCCAAGTGGGGTTTCCGAACCGCTCAGCTTAGTGTCACCGGCAAACCAGCTGAGGGTGCATTTGATCCCACTGTTCATGTCACAGAATCATAGAATCAGTTAGGTTGGAAAAGACCTTTAAGATCATCAAGTCCAACCTTTACCCCAGGACTTCCAAGTCCACCACTAAACGACTAAGGGCCTTAGCTACACAGTTAGTGAAGACTTCAAGGGACAATGACTCCACCACTGTCCAAAGCAGCCTGTTCCAAGGCCTGATCACCCTCTCTGTGAAGAAATTGTTCCTAGTCTCCAGTGTAAACTAACCAGGTGCAGCTTGAGGCCATTACCTCTTGTTCTATCACTTCTTACTTGGGAGCAGAGACCAGACCTCCTGGCTCCACTCTCCTTTCAGACAGTTGTAGAGAGCAAAAAGGTCCCCTGAGCCTTCTTTTCCCTGGGTTAAACCTCCCCAGGTCCCTCAGCCATTTCTCATCAGCCTTGTGCTCCAAGCCCTTCACCAGCTCCATTGCTCTTTTCTGGACCCACTCCAGGACCTCAATGCCTCTCTTGTAGTGAGGGCCCAGAACTGGACATAGACCCTGCCTTGCCCTGCCCTGCCTTGCTTTGCCCCACCCTGCCTTGATTTGCCCTGGCCTGCCCTGACTTACCCCACCCGCCTTGCTTTGCCCTAGCCTGCCTTGCCTATTGTGTCACAAAGACATTGAACAGGATCAGTCCCAACACCAACCCCTGGATTCCCAAAACCTCTAACCATTTGATTGCTTTTCTTTCCTGCATGAGCAACCCATAGAATCACAGAATATTTTAGGTTGGAAAGGACCTTGAAAGGTCATCTCATCCAACTCCTAGAGCTGCAGAGAGCCCAGTTCACTTTGGTTTTAGCACTTGTAGGAACCAAAATGCCATAGCAGCATCATGAAAGGCATATGCCCGTCAGTGCAGCAATTGAATCAGCTGCAGTAATGACAGGCAGGGGCTTTTGAAAAGCCTGGAGCAGCAGGAGAGCCTTTCAGCAGGGAAGAGCCAGACCCTAGGGGTGGCTTTGCACTAGGGAGATGAGCTTCCCAGCACTGGAAATGTCAAACTGCTCCGTAAGGAGAGTCAGGCCTGGGCCCAAACCCAAAATGTCAGAGCAAATCTGAACTGCCCCAAGTTTGGATCTGGAATCTGTGGCTTGGGACCATTTCTGGTTTATATTTAACAATATAGTCATCTCTTAAATGCTCCATCCCTGGCAGTGTGCAGGGCCAGGTTGGACAGAGCCTTGGGTGACATGTTTTAGTGTGAGGCAACCCTGCCCATGGCAGGGGGTTGGAAATGGTTGATCTTAAGGTCCTTTCCAACCCAAACTATTCCATATGATTCTTGCCATGGGTAGATATGTATAACAAGAATGGACATGGAAGCGGCAGAATGAGACCTGTCAGGACCCCATTTTGCAGTAGTCGAAAGAGATCTTTTTTCCTGCATGCAGGGAACAAGCTTTGCCACATCTGCAAGTGAGGGAAAATGGCTGGAAAACTCTGTAGTGAATAATTATACACAAATGTTTACAAAAAATAAATAAGAAGAATGTATGCATAAGTCAAGAATAACAAATGACATGTGTCCAAAACCCTGAATAGCTACTAAGGCCCGGGACTGGGATATGCAATTTTCACATCATTTGCAACCTTGGGCAGCTAGAAAGGGTGGTTAGGAGATATTAGTATATACAATAGCTGCTCAGTACCTGGTATTTATAGCAAATTTCCAGTGGCCAAGAAAATAGATCACAAAAACCCAGCATGGGAAAAGATGGAAAAAGGCCAGGGTACCGGGATACCAGCTTTTTGGGCATTCCTGGCCAAGAGAGAGGACTGGGACAATGTGCATGCCTCCTTCTGGTCTGTGCATGCACAGACCCAGGCTCCTGCTTTCATTGCTGTCCCTGGTTTGCTTCATGACCCTTTGTTTTCATTGCAGACACATCTTCTGTGTCTTTTTGTTCCAAGGACTGACAGGTCTCACCTTTGAGTAGATGCTACCTCCTTGCATGCAGTTGCTCCCAACTTACCTATGCATTCCTGGAGGATGGATTCTGTCCTTCAGAGCCTGCAGGACTTTTGCGTTGGTATTTATGTTGTAATGGCTCTGGGTGCGCTGGTCAGCTTGGGCTCCTTGGGTTACCCACCTACCTACAGGATCACAGCCATCTCCATAGGGGCTTGCTTCTCTTTTGCAGACCATTGGGCTTGCCTGATGCTAACACTGAGCAAGAAGGAAGCAGGGCAGGAGGGATCTCATTTCTCCCATTCCCAAAAGAAGAAGTAACAAAGAGGTCAGTTGTCTGATGCCATCAACCTCATCTTGCTGATGGAATCTCAAACTAATCTCTTGGTGGTTTGCTTTTCCCAAAGCTGAAGCGATGGGTATCCAGAAGTGATCAAAGCAGACTGGAAGCTCTACCATTTCTCAAGGAGAAAAGCCATTCTTGCTCATCTTTCTGACTTACAGGGGGTTAGTGATTCTGCAGGCCCTTGTTCATGCTCAGTAGTAGGTAACTGAGCTTCTAGCATAGGACAATATTCCTGAGTGCCTCTTGGCTTTTTCCAAGTAGTTTGCTGGGGGCCAATTTACCATTTACTGGTCCTATAAACAATAAAAGAAAGAGAGAAAAGCAATTTGGGAACTATTAAAGTGAGTAGCTGTAGTTTTATGGGGCTGGTTTTATGGAAGGGTGTTTCCAGGTGACTCTTGACTGGTGCAAGGGTTTGCTGCCACAAAGCAAGTCAGTCTGTGGAAGGGGATTGAGGCAATCAGATGGAAGCAGCACCCCACTTTCCCCTTGTCCTGGGGAAGCTCTGGTGCTCAGATGGAGCAGCTTGGTGAGAATCTCCTAGGTAATTTGAAAGGATTGCCTCCCTGCTTGTGAATATGCACATATTCTGCAGGTCTATGGGGATGGGCTGTTGACAGCAAGTCAGAAAACAAAGCAGAACTGTTTTTGCTTGTAGAACCAGGCTGCAGAAGATGAGGCTGAGAAAGTTGGGGCTGTTCAGTCTGGAGAAGAGAAGGCTGCGTGGAGACCTCATAGCAGCTTCCAGTGTCTGAAGGGGGCTCATAAGGATGCTGGGGAGGGACTCTTCATCAGGGACTGTAGTGATAGGGCAAGGGTAACGGGTTCAAACTTAAACAGGGGAAGTTTAGGTTGGATATAAGAAGTTCTTTACCGTGAGGGTGCTGAAGACCTGGCACAGGGTGCCCAGGGAAGTTGTGAATGCTTCATCCATGGCAGTGTTCAAGGCCAGGTTGGACAGAGCCTTGGATGACTTGGTTTAGTGTGAGGCATTCCTGCCCATGGCAGGGTGTTGAAACTGGATGATCTTAAGGTCCTTTCCAACTCAAACCATTCTATGGTTCTATGATTCTATGCATCAAGATATCCATTGCAGGGATTTCCTCCTTCTTATTGCACAGTAACAGGGCCCATTGCACACAGAGTTTACAGTATGTAGGTAGGAAAGCATGCAGGATGTGGCAGGCACATAATATTCTTCACCTCCTCCACACTCATAGCTGAGTGTGAGACGGCAAAATCACTACAAGCTGCATGTGAAAGTAAACAGAGTGGTTTTAATTGCAGTGTGACTGCGAGGCTGCTGGGCTAGAATTCAGCTTTAGCAATGATCTGAAGTGATGCAGACCTGGACCAGATTCACTCCAAAATTAAAGGCTACTTTGATGTGGGGTTTGCAGCCAGGTCATTCAGATCCAGGGTGATATGCACACACCTTCTCTTCCCCATCTCTTCTGGTAAGCAAGCTCAGCAGACATGCACACATAGATAGCCCCAGCTCAAAAATCCACCCAGAGCAGCAGCCGGCAGAATGCATTTACCATCTCTCTGATGTCTTGCCAAGCCACCAGGGCTAACAGGGCTTCTCTGGTGACCACAATGTGAAATGTGGGAGCTTCTGCTGGAGACCCACCGCCAGCACAGTGTCAGTGGTTGGGATGTAATGGTTGGGATCCGGGGTGCATCCTCAGAGATGATGTTAGTGAGGCACGGGGAAGGGAAGCCACCCAGATGTTGGTCTGTTATCATGGCACACAGTTCAATGCATGCATAGGAGAGGGGGCTCACAGGAGTCTTCTCCCCCTCTCCCTAAACAACTGAACTCTAATGAAGGCACATTGGAAAAGAGCATCGTTGCCCATCAAAAAGCACAGAGAAAAGGCAGGTTTGAGGCCATGCTTGTTTTGCAAGTCTGAAAAGTTTTGTGGGCTTTTCCATTTTTTATATATAAAAATATATTATATATATATTTTTTCTTTATACCTTTTTTCATTTTCTATTCCATCCTTTCTCTCCCTTCTTTTTCCACCTCTCTCCTTTATTTTCTTTCTATTTAGGGAAAGGCAGAAGGATGAGGTAGTTTTCAGAGCCAAAACAGGGCAGAACTGACAGCCAAAAAGGAAAAACTACAATATCCCCCCAAGCCCATACCTTGTGATTTCTCAGTTTTGTTCAAATAAAACCCAAGCCAGCAGCCTGTTATTACTAGAAGTAATCCTTAGCTTTCCAATAAAAGGAGGCCCTAAAGTACGCCATTTTCAGCAAAAAGAGAAAATCCCACAACAAACCAAAAAAGCCCCTCAAGATGAAAGAGAAATCCTGGTACTTAGAACTACCTGAATGATAATGAACCTACTAATTACTGGTGCATTTTCTATCTGCTTCATTAGACACTACGGCATGGACACTTCTTTTCTGTGGGAGGAAGACCCAAAGGACAGGAAAACAGGGTGAAACAACAGTTTTGTCCCAAAAGAGTATGCTGAGGCCAGCTCAGCAGCTGCTCCTGCATCACTCACTGGGCTACAGTTGTATCATCGTAGCCTGTTCCTCTGCATGTTTGTTATTTGGCAGTATCTCTTGGTTCTTGGCAATATCAATATCTCTTGGCAATATCAGCTGGTTCGTATCTCTTGACAAAATCAATCCATCCTGAGAAAAGCTCTTTTCACTGTGTTTCTGAATTTAAGACCTAAGATCCTTACCTCTTAAAGTAAATGTGTTAGGTGAAAACCCCTTTTCTCTTGCTGGTCTGATTGTTTTCTACTATTACTTTGCAGTTTGTGCCAATACCAAGTGTCAATTGGATTTTTTCTTTTATTTCTAATCCTTTTAATACTCAGCAGTACTTAAAAGGGGTTATAAGAAAGATGGGGTAGACTTTAACAGGTCCTGTTGCGATGGGATGAGGGGTGATGATTTTAAACTAAAAAGAGGCAATTCAGGCTGGAAGTGGGAAACAAATCCTTTACAATGAGGGTAGTAAAATCCTGGCACAGGTTCTCCAGAGAGGAGACATTCAAAGACTGAATGTGGTTCTAGGCAACCTGATCTAGTTGAAGATGTCCCTGCTCATTGCAGAGGTTGGAACTGGATGAGCTTTAATGTCCCTTCCAACCCAAACTATACTAAGATTTTATGATTGGTTTTATGTGTCCTGATGATGCTTTTGACTCCTCCCAGTACAGCAGAACCTCACTGTCCTGGGCATCAGCTCTTAATATGAATGTATAAGCTCATTTGGGCATGGTCCCTGCCACCTGAGGTATTTATGTATCTATGTATCTATCTATGTATCTATGTATGTATGTATCTATCTATCTATCTATCATCTATCTACCTATCTATCTGTCTAGCTAAGCACTGTGCCAGGTTCTGCACTGCAGCAAGTCCCCAGACTTTATTTCATCCCCTGAAGATAAAGAATTATCTCCCTCCCAACTCCTGCAAGAGAAGGATTTAGGAGGGATTGCAGCATCACTCCTTAGCCATATGCTCAATATTAACATAGGCAGCCCTGTGAAGATTTTTTTCCTGCTACTCATCGGACGGGAAGACTATTTGGATGAAGTACTAGTTTGGGTATCACTTTGCAGGTCTGGACTGTAACTGAAGTGGAAAGAGATTTAGCTCCAATTACTTGATGTAATTCAGAATACAGAAGAGCCCTCTGTCGCTAAGACAGTAGTTAGTTTTTGGTTAGCTTTTACTTCACTGGCAAAAGCCACAGCAAGCTGCACTCTTGTGCTTCTTTTGAGTGTATGTATTTGTGTGTGTGAAGCCAAAACCTCAATCTGAGCATCCTGAGAGTCATAGCAGGCACTGAGATATAGCTGAAAGTTTGCATAAACTCCAGTCTGTAATGAAAGAATAAAAAAGGAACAACAAGACAAGACTGAACTGGAAATCGATAGAAGTAGTTCTGAGCTGAGAATAACTAAAACAACCCAGCACACACACAAAACATCCTACAACAACAACAGACCTCCACTCTGTGAGGTGGTCTGATGCCAACCTCATGAAGTTTAACCATGCTGTCGTAGTTTAAACCCAGCCACGCAGCTTGTTCACTCACTCAACCCCCCTTTCTTGCCCTCC
>NDXB01008664.1:0-28723 GCA_002631895.1 Agapornis roseicollis
CATGGTTTAGTGTGAGGTGTCCCTGCCCATGGCAGGGGGGTTGGAACTAGATTATCTTAAGGTTCTTTCCAACCCTAACTATTGTATGATTCTATATAATTCTTTATCCTTAAGTTACATTTTCAAATTATCTATCTCTGTGCACACATAGAAACCTAAAAAGCAGGCAGTAACAGTCCTTTTGAGATTTAGACTTAGAAAGCAGCAGTTGATTTACCAGCAAGAAACCCACAACTACTGGATTTTCTCCAGTCTAACTCATCACACACACAACGGCATGTCGGATTCACATTTCCCTGAAAACATAAACCAAATGTATTCTAGTACAAAGCAAGTTTAGCTTTCTCACCCCTCTTTCCACAGCTATTACATCATGGTAGAAGGAATTCCCAAGACAAAAAAGTAAGTTGCATCACTTACAAGGGCATTTTTACACCTGAAATTTGTTTTTATTAAAAAAATATATGCTATGCAGTTTAAAACTAACTTCAGTACTTTAATGAAGCTACTGAAGACAATTAAGAACAAATATTGCCCAAAACACAGATCTTTCAGAATCCTAGGTATTTTTGAAGGAAGTGTTTTATTCAATTCATAACTCTGCATCCAAGAGGGTAACAAAATGCTATATGATCATACTCTGCCTGAGGAGATTTCAAAATTAAATTAAAATACACCCCAAAACCTTCCTGTTAGAACTGCACTTTTATTGATGCTAACTTCTGTTTGGTGACACTACAGTATAGGATACTAGGTAAGTATGCTGTGAGTCCATTGCATAATTCTGAATTCCACTTATGTGTTTTGCTTGAATGGCTTTGAATCAAGTAAGCATTGTTTATCAGGGAAAAGAAATCCACTTTGCATGACAGAATGTGTCTTTGGAAAAGTTAAACAGTGATAGATTAGTGAAACAAAGAACTGTGTTTATACAAACTGATGGGAAACCATGGGCCTGGTTGACATGTGTCACCATCTTTGGAGGAAAGCCTGTTTTCTTCATAATTTTAATGATTAATAAGAGAATGATTTTTATCCCCTATCTTTGTAGACAGAATTCTTCACTTGAACATAAGGGATCTCTATCATGCTGGTAAGGAAAAAAAAGGAAAGGTCCTTCAATGGAAAGTTGTGTGGAACTGAAGTTTTTAAGATGAAAACAGCAACGGGCTGAGCATGTGGCCATCTTGCTGGAGTTCTAGTAAAGTTTCTGGAGATCCTAGTTAGACCTTTCAAACTAGAGAAACTGAAAGTGGCAGTCTTTAAGAGCACTCTTTTAAGGACATCCAGAAATCCTGAAAATGCATGTTATATGTTTAAGTCTAAACAGCAGTTGACTTTATGTGCTATTCTGCTATCTAATCAATGTTTGTTATGATTTTATGCTTTTGCTGTTCAATTCAAAAATTAAGAAAGAGAACAAAAGCTGTTGAAGTGATAGATGCAATGTATTTAATCTATCACTAAATTTTATCAAACAGTATAATTTATGACACTTATAATTAATCAAAGCTTTACTTATAATAACTTCACTGAAACTGTAAGAGCAAGATTCAGGAACTCATACATTTTACAGAATATAGAGGCTATGCTACAACAATGTAGCTTATATTGTATTCATTTCATGTAAATAAATTTAAAGTTCTTAATTAAAATAGAGAAACTATTAAATAAACTGGAAAATAATAAACATAAATTGATTTTATCTTTAATGCTCCACAATAGATGAAATACAGTGTTTTAAAATTACATTAGAGAGGATGTCAAATTTATGTTCCCTTTTCCGCTCTTTAATATCACTCATTTAAACACTTTAATTAAAATGCAAATTCATCTATAGAGGTAGATGTAAAGACAAAAGCTTTAGTAAATATGGAATGTCTGAGAAATCATTAGCCAGCATCACAGCATATTAGATTACTGCCACTGAATTGGAAATATAATGTTCACCATGATGAAAAGATTATAAATTAAATCAGATGGTTGTACCACGTAGTGTTTTAATTTCTGCAAATTTCACTCTAAAAAATCCTTAGCTTAAAACACTGCCTTCTCTTTGTTTTTCACCAAAAGAGTCTTTTGTATGTCATATTCTGTCAGCTGGCAAGCAGGGTCAATGCAGTCAATGTGTCACATATATATATATATGCTTATATAAATAAATTAATGACAGAAAAATAAAACACTGCTTCCTCGGAATGTGAGAGCTCAGCAGGTGGACAAGTAATGGACTCTGAGATACATGTGCTTTCAGTAGATTTCATTAACTAGTTTTTAGTCATGAATAAGAGGTTTACAAACCAAGCACATGCATATTTCTGTACAGATGTGCAGACAGATCAGCACCCATTGCTACCTGAAGCTGCCACATAGCTGTGTTCAGGCCACACTCCCCAGCTGAAAAGGTGTTGAGATGTTTACAGTCATTTGCACTTTGCCACATTGCTTTGTTTTGTTCTCTGAACAGACACCCTAAATATTAGTTAGGTATGAATACTCCTGTGCTTTTTTCCATATTAGTGAAGACAACATAAGCAGGTGACATGGCTGTGCTTCCATAGATGTAATCTGAATGACAATTTCCATGTCTTGTTCATCCACCTGTATGTGCCCACTCTTTCATTTATGCGAACACAACTGCTTGGGAGCTGCAGTCCTTGGGAGTTGTGAACTCATCCAGCTTAAAATACTGTTGTTCTGGGAAAAGTGAGCAGACAGCCCAGGCTGGAAGTCAAGGTGTGTTTCCAAGGTCATCTGAGCCTGCTTCATAGTCCTCCCCATGGAAGGGCACAAGGTCTGCTTGCTCTCTGCTACTCATTTTGACTTGGAAGCTTCCATGCCATAACAAGCGTAACCAGACATTCCAGGTTATTTGTAAAGCTTAGGCACTTTGCTTTGGAAGTTTATTTTAATCCAATATCAAAGCCTGCAATAATTTTGCTAAATATGTGACTACAATCACAGGCATGATTTTTTAGTGTTTGGGTCATGCTGAGAGTTGACTGCATTTAGTTCCTATTATCAAACTATTGAGCGCTCAGTAATTCACAGCATCCTTTAGAGCTTAAAAGTGCAACGTAACACATGGTCTGGTGTAGGCAAATACAGCCATATGTTACATCCCACACATGGAATGTGCAATTTAAGTGTAAATGCCAAGATCTCCTGGGTTTCTTCTCATGAATGAGCATGCCAATCTCAATTAACCCCACGGTGTTTATTTAGAAAGTTAAGAACTTAATTTCTGAGGGCAGCATAGGATGTAAGCCACTTTCTTCAAATACAGGAAACTGCAGTACAAATTGCCTTGTATTTCCTTTCCAGATGTAAAAGTGATAGGTGAAAACACATCTTAAGTGAGTGGTCCCAGTTTTCATGGTCCACTCCTTTGCTGACAAGGGCAGACTGTAACATCATTGTGACAATACTAGCTGTGTGCTGCAGTAAGATTTTAAAGGGTTCTCTTTAGCCATGCTTTATACAGCTACTGTCTAATAAGATACTCAATCTGCTACTGACATCAGCTGGATAAAAGGAGACTTTATGCTTACAACCTATTGCAAAGTAAAATTAATTCCTTAATTCATCAGCCTAGATTATTGTCCCCAGTATAATCTAAACACAGCTGTCACCTCCACACAAATTTGACCTATCATAAAGCCATGCACCATAGCCTTTTTACACCAAAAGCTGTACTAATATAAGCACCTTCTGATTTCCTACCTTCCCATCCTGGATCTCCTCCAGGCTGCTCTCCTCCTGTCCATTCTGCTGTCACAACAGTTCATGCAGCTGGATGGGTCAGGGATGCTCCAGCTGAAAAACAAGTTTTCTTTTTCCTCCCTTATTTTTCAGAGGCATTAGTTGTCTGATCATCCTGTGAGGAGCAGGGGTTGTACTCAATGATCCTTATGTGTCCCTTCAAACTCAAGATATTCTATGATCACATTCCATGATTCCATGATCTAGACCACTATGTGTGCTGCATGCGACCATCACTCTGCAAGTGGTAGTATAATAGAGTACGAGTACAGAAAAGCTGGGGGCTTGCTGCTGCTGGAGAAATTGAAAAACCTAATCTGAACTTCTTTTAGTTCTCTAGATTTCACCCCTTTGGCTCTAAAGCAGTCTGGCCTGCTGGAAATATATTCCCTCCCATCTGCTGTGCAGCAACAATCGCCACTGGTGCTGAGCTACAAAGCAGAAGAGAGGACTGATTCCAAAAGAACAATGGCTGTGTAAAAGAGCTGTAAGAAACTCTGATATCTTTTATTGATGACGTGAAGCCAATCACAGCTGGCTGAAACAAAGACACACACACTCAAAAAGATATTAAAATTGTAGAAAAGAGTTTTCTCCTCCACAAATGTAACAAGATTACTAATTATATGAGAATCTGGAAGAAGTAAATATAAAATGCTAAATATATGAAAGGAATATAAAGGAATACAGTTACTAGTGAAAAAATACGGATAGCTATTTTCCCTGTTATTTTCCCTTATTTGTACAGATAAGATTGCATTCTATTATTGTTACCTTAAAAAGATAAAATATGTTGGAAAATATTACCTTGTTTTTGTACCAACACATTAAAAGGAAAAATAAAAAGGACATAAAATCTCAAAAACCTTAATTCATCTGAAATATTTAGTGAAAAGCTTAGAATTTTCTAGCAGAGACTGAGTATTTTACTGACCACCTGGGTGATTTACAGGTTGTTAATTCTTCTATGTCTGTTATAAAGCAACCGTATATTGGAACAGAGTCGAGGACAGTCTATAACAGCTATGTAAAAATTCTCAGTTAAAGGTGCTCAATTATGTTCAGCTGTAATGTAAATACATGCGTACTAATAAAGGCAAATACAGCTTTAGACACTAGCAAAATACTAGCAAACATGAGACCCTTGCCTGAGTTGCAATTTGTAGCTGTCTGGATACTCCTAGGTGATATTTTATCAATCCTCTTTTTCTCCCTGTACTACTCTGTACTAACAAGCTTCTTTTCCCCCACAGTCTTGAATTTTCATGAAGCAGGTAGAAATGAATACCTTTAAGGAATCCACCCTCCACCAAATCTGAATGAAATTAGATTATTTTCAAAAGTTATCAGGTCAAAGGTAGACCCCACACTATGCATGCCTGCCTCCAATTAAACACACAAAGCATAACAATACTGGATACTTCATTTCCATAGGAAAAAATGTTAACTAGATTTCACTCAAAAGCTTCACCAGAGCTGGTAAGCACCATCACACATGTGATCAGAACATGACAACACCAGCTTTCAGAATCATATATGTCTTATTTTATATTTTTAGCATGGAGTCTGCTATATTTTTTAATAGCATACTTTGGGTGTGCTAAGTACTCTAGGACATCTCTCTTTTCATTTGCACACAGACTCTGCTGAATTGTTGTGCCTTATAAATTTACTATTTCTCTTTAAACTGACAAGTATAGCATGGAAAACATATTGATGGTCCATATGGCTTGAAAGCTTATAAGAAATTTTGTTCCTAAAATTGGCATATTTCAATGCTTTTAGAGCTGTGAAAGCCTTCTATGTCTGCCAGCTTTCTACACCACTACAGTCCTGAAGCAGTGCTTTATCACTGGAAACTATCACCTAGTTCCAGGATCCTGTATGCTGTTCTTCCACATTTCCCTCCATGGATCACCTGCCAATGAATTACCAAGGAAACTTGTTACCAAGAGCTTAAACTACACTGAAGGGTTCTGCTGACTGGCAGCAGACAGTGGTATTCACTGGACCACTCAAGCATGTTATTTCTTCAAATGCTGTGCGCCTGTCATGTTGAATGGCTGTGTTACGCTGTTTCTCATTCTCATTTGTCATTTAATTTAATCTCATCTGACTCACTGGTGTGGGTATGACGCCTGAGCTTCTGCCAGAAAGTCTGTGTGAGGCTATTTTAATGGCTATGAAAAGACAAAAAGCAGTTCTCATTCTTTTCACTTGTCATTTATGTTGAAGAATTAGCTTTTTCATTAGCTTAGCTTGGGCATATCACGTTCTGGATGAAGGAAAAAGTAAGTGAATTCTTTCCCACTGCTTAATGTTCACCTCCAGTTCACATCAGGCTAATTTTCCTATTTCGGTGCTGCCAGTCTTCAGAAAGGTTCAGGGACTACTAACACAAAGATCATGACTCATCTAGACTTCATTCTAAGGTTTAAGCTGCAACCTGAATACTTCATACCTTTTTCAAGATGCCTGCCAGCACCGGGAAAATATTTTCAGTGACATCTTGAAGCCCTCCAGAACACTACCTTTGAAGGCTTGGGTCAACTTCTGCCTTTCTCACCTACTCTGTATACCTATTTTGGACCCTCACTTGTATGTGTTTTCCCAGGGACTCTGCTGGAACTGCAGCAGTTGGTGAGGTGTCCTGGCCAGCTACCTGCACTGTCCCAGCATGGCTCATTTCTTTTTATCAAATGTAAAGAATGAGGGTCATCTCATTTGCTCTTGGCAATGGCAGTGGCTTCTCATTAAAGGTGCTGTATCCATTAGCCAACCCACCACAGAACAGCTCAGCAGTTCAAAGCTGATCTCACCAAATATTTTAAGCCACCAGACGACACTGCTCCCTAACTCAACTGAGCAGACAGTCCTCCAGAGACAGTTTGATTACCTTTCATCCCGATGAAGCTTTGACTGGTTTTATGAGCTCTTACTACTTAAATGAAACTACTATCACATTAGTAATCATATTAGTGCAGTAATTTAATACTGGTTATAGTTTCAAAATTCCAAAACCTAAATTAAAGAGGGGTTTTTGTTGTTATTGTTGGGTTTTGGGTTTGGTTTGGGGTTTTTTTTGGTGGGTTTGTTTGGGTTTTTTTGTTTGTGTGGTTTGCTTTTTTGTGGGGCTTTTTTGTTTTGTTTTCTGTTACAGCTACCTTTCTATTAGTATAAAACCAATTACTACTTCTTATTTGAAAACCTGACTTAGGTATTACTGGCACATCTTTGCTCAATAATGCCAACTTTTTTTTTTTTTTTTTGCAAAAATCCAGCAGTGGACACTGACAGATGGAATTTAAATGAGGATAAAACTGGAGTGAAACATGAAGACTAGAACAGCTCAGGGACACTTTGACTAATCTGAGAGATTTACTGACATGAAAAGCATGGNTTTTTCAATTTTTTTTTTTTTGCAAAAATCCAGCAGTGGACACTGACAGATGGAATTTAAATGAGGATAAAACTGGAGTGAAACATGAAGACTAGAACAGCTCAGGGACACTTTGACTAATCTGAGAGATTTACTGACATGAAAAGCATGGCAGAGCTGTGGAGATAAAAATCTATTTAATCTACCAACAGCTTAAAAACTTAGATGATAGCTATCATCTATCCAAACACCACAGATTTTTAATAATCGTGAAGAAATGAAGGGTGATTTTATAATGTGATTACATTAAAAATAACAGTATTCCCATTTTGAGTATGCATTGCATGCTGACAGACATCTGACAAGATTCAGAGATTCTGTTGAAAGTCACATCACTGTGTCATCATTTCAAAATGTCTTTATTCAGAGACTGTTCTTGATACATACTTAAATTCAGGATAAAAATTAAAGACTGTGTTTTATTCTTCCTATTACTGATAATAACACTTGTTAAGAAGTGTACTTAAATCTGTGAATCATGCATCACTGTAACAGTAGGTGAGGCTTAGATTATTTCTCAGTATAGGAACTGATGGTAAATTTACTGCTTCTAGTTATAGAAAAATAAAAAAAAAAAAAGGGAAAATATTTGTTTTCACTCTTTGTTCAGGCACTGAATTTAAGCAGTTGGGAACAATGGTCCACAAATCTAATGTCTTAAGTATCACTTAGGGCATTCAGGCTGGTAAGGATATAATACAGCCTTATTAAAGCAAATGGCAAAACTTCTAACTTCTTTGTAGCCACAGAGCTCACAAAATACTGACTTCCTACACACATAGCCCCATTCATTTTTGTAGGTCTGGTTAGGTGTATAAATTTTGACTTGGTTGTCTACATAACAGAAATAGTAATGATAACAATGAGCAGTGCTACAGTGCCCCTGGTGAAGGCCAGATCTGCAGCACTTATTTTGAGTGGCATCTCCTCAGAGGCTTGAAAGATTGAAATTGCATGTGAAAGGAATGAAAAACTGAAACACATTCCAGAAACAGACTGAAGACCTGCACAAAAGTGCTTGTTTGGAACAAAGAGGAAAGCTTTGATTACAAGGCTGGGAACATTGCATTAGAGCCTTTAAGCTGGAGGAGTTCAGGAAAAATTTTTAATAGTTCTGAAGTACCACGAGTTACTTCAAAGATAAGGAGTGTTTGTTGAGCAGAAGTAGCATTATCCTTTAATCTTTGCCACCTAACTTTTTTTCCTAGGGAAAAATGATCTTTATACTTATCTTTTTTTCTTCCCTTAAAAATGTTTCAATGAGTTTTCATTGACATTAGCAAGGATGTATTTTAAGACAGTAAGACTGATACAAAACATGATACAATATATCGACAATCTCTTGGCAATTGTCAAGATTGTCTTTCTTGATAATCCACTTTTTTAAAAGAAAAAAAATATAATGCTGGCAGACTGAGTTTACACAGGCAGCTGTAATGCTGGATCACATGCTTCCATTCCCGTGTTTCATCACAACTGAAATTGTTTGTCTTTCCATGTAGCACAAAGGTGAAAAATTAAACAGTACCACTGTAAATCCAGGTTGTCCCTCTGGCTTAGCTGGCATAAGACAATCATGAACCCTAATCAGATCATGATCTGATCAAAATCAAGCTGGTACTGATGAGTAATGCAAGAGGGATGATACTGCTATCACAGAACTAAGCAGCTAAGCTTAGATGGCATTAGAGACTTAAAAGTATAGCATGCAAAATCCTTAAGAAGTTATATTTAATATTGTAGTCGCAGGAAAAGTTTACTTTTTAATACAAACTTTGTATTGTTATTTATTACAAAGCAGGGAAAAGCTCCTTTCTTATCTTTTCCCTCATTTTGCTTTCAGCCATTCATTTACAAGAGAAATTTATTTCTCTTTATTTCTCATTTACAGAGAAATTAATGTCAGCTATTTCAGGATTCATTCCTTCAGTACCCATACCACTACTTTGTGAATATGTTCTGCTGCACTTCAATTATTCAAGACAAAGCTGCCTAGTTTTAATTATCATTAAGAAACCTAACTTAGATTGCTGTTCATTTTGAGGTGATTTATATCACTGTGAGCTTTCTGCTTAGAAGTCATAGAAACAGCATCAATGTTGCTCAGACAAGAATGACAGTTTATCTCTCATTTACCCTAATTTTACAGGAGTGCATTATAGTGAAACCTGATTTATCACATCACAACCTTTTCATCTCTTAAGTAAGAAATTCCCAAAATGCTTTAGTAGTTTTGATCACTTAGCACCACAGTAGCAAAGATTTTAAATATGAAAACAATTATTAGAAGAAACAATACTGGGCTAAACATGCTAGAAAGAAAGAAGTCTTTAAAGTCTTTCTATTTTGATAAAGACTCTGAGAGTAGTGGGAAGACAATACCTGATCTCTGATATCACTAGAAGGCACCACAGGCATCTGTGCACCCTCTTCAATAGACAGATAACTATCAGACATGACTTTAAAGCAGTTACGGCTGCATATCTTCTGAAAACTAAGTTTTTATAGATTATTTCCTCTTTAAAAAAGAAAAGTCTTTGGGAAAGCTCCATCTCCAGGAGGAAAGTCCTAAAGCACAATAGAATCTTTCTTGTTATAGTAATTATTTTCTTGTTATAGTAATTATTTTCTTAATCTGTGATAGCTGCTGAGTTACCATAAATTAAATAGAAAAATAACAAATGTCATAGAATCATAGAATAGTTAGGGTTGGAAAGCACCTTAAGATCACCTAGTTCCAGCCCCACTGCCAGAAGAAGGGACACCCCACACTAAACCAAGGCTTCATCCAACACTGCCACGGATGGAGCACTCACAACCTCCCTGGCCAACCCATTCCAGGGCCTCACCACCCTAACAGGAAAGAATTTCTTCCTTATATCCAATCTAAACCTCTCCTGTTTAAGTTTGAACCCATTACCCCTTGTCCTGTCACTACAGTCCCTAATGAAGAGCCCCTCCCCAGCATCTCCATAGGCTCCCTTCAGATACTGGAAGGCTGCTATGTGGTCTCCATGCAGCCTTCTCTTCTCCAGGCTGAACAGTCCCAACTTTGTCAGCCTATCTTCATACGGGAGATGCTCCAGTCCCCTGATCATCCTCGTGTCCCTCCTCTGGACTTGTTCCAACACTTCCATGTCCTTTTTATGTTGAGGACACCAGAACTGCACACAATGCTCCAGGTGAGGTGTCACAAGATCAGAGTAGAGGGGCAGGATCACCTCCTTTGACCTGCTGGTCACGCTGCTTTTGTTGCAGCCCAGGATACGGTTGGCTTTCTGGGCTGCAAGCTCACACTGCAGTCGGCTCATGATCATTTTCTCATCCACCACCACTCCAAGTCCTTCTCTGCAGGGCTGCTCTGAATCTCTGCCCAACCTGTAGCTGTGCCTGGGATTACTCTGTCCCAGGTGTAGGACCTTGCACTTGGCATGGTTTCCTACATACTGTCCTCACACTCTAAAGAGCTATCCCTGATTCATGCCCTCTTTGGCTGCACACATAGATGCACATATACATATACATTTGCATATATATTTAGGAGGCACACTTGGAAGTTAGTGTCTAGCCTGGAAAACTCTCTTGAATAACTGCATTCTAAGGTTTTCCTTTCTTCTTTGCTTTACCTTGTAGGGTTTTTTAATGAAAATTTTCCCATCTGTCTGTGAAATTACAGTCATTGCTGTTGGCATGATGAATAGCCTAACCCAAACTGCTGGTCATCAAACACAGAATGAGACAGGGACATGTGACTGCCTGCAACTGGAGCCCTGGAAGCTGTGAGTGGGTCCGTACTATGCAGCTAGTGTCCTTGCTGTAATACCCTGCTAGAGTGTCCTTGTTGAAGTCAGTTCTGCTGTTATTTCCTATTTCTTACGACTTTATAAATGGCAAACTGAAGAAATCCTTTTGCTCAATCAGAAACCCTAAACCCATAATCATCACTTCTTAAAACTACAAGCAAAATCTAAACAGCATCATGGAGTCAACATTCACTATGCTGGAGCTTGAATGATAGGAGGAAAATTATTGTGAATATTTTACTTAAGACAGCTAATTTACTTAAGACTGCTTTTTACATCGAAGTAGTTAGCATTTCAATTTCCTCTGTACATATTTAGGTTTTTTTCTATTCTTAAAAAAGCCCAAAATAAAACCAAAACATTAATTTAATTAAAAATAGTGCTTAATACAGCTCATTCTATGTCAGAGACAATTTCAAAGTTTAATTCTATATAGAAATCACATATGTATGCATAGAAAAATAATCTGCAGACTTGCAAACAATGCTTATGTGCATCTCCCCTCTTTTATAAACAAGAAAAAAAATCACCATCATAATACTGGCCTTCATCTTCTGTCCCGTATCTCTGTTTTTTGATATCAATTTGCCACATTAGGGATCCTCTATCACATAGTGTATGGAAAATGAGTTAGGATTGTGAAAATAAAACCAAAGAAGTTAACAGTTGTTATCAACTGCCCTCTCATCTCTTTACAATCTAACTATTAATATGCCTGGCTCTCCAGATTTTCTATCTTGATATGCATAATCAGAAATCAGGGGCATAATTTAGTGGAAAAGCTTGAATATCAACATAGAATCATAGATGATATGAAACAATATAGCATCTTCTTGCACACCTCTTCAAATTTCAAGTGCTCTTATGATACAAATAAAGTTGTCTATGTTATAATAGCCAGTGCAGGGCATAGCACATGGTAATATTAACTAAATAGGACTAGATTGTGATGTAGTACTGGATGTGTAAATGTAGAATTAGTTCCTTCTTGTTAAAAGTTTCTAGAAAAAAAAAGTTTAAAAAAAATTAATATTTTCTAATCCTTAATCAGAAATTTCTGAATGCCGCATTGGCCCACAAAGACTGATATTTCACACAGATATCATCATCAAATCCTTGTCCTTTGATGCTCTTTAAAAAGAAAATCCAGACATTTTCAGGTTCCTTTGCCTGAAACCTCAGTGGGACTGAGCAATCATAACTCCCAGGAAAACTACTAGAACTTCATAATTTCTAAGAATAAAACCCATTAGAAATAATAAAATGTAATCACGTAATTAATATTTGAGTCAGGATCTGTAAAATCCACAGGTCACATCCCTGTAGCAGAAACAAATAGTTTACCTCAGCCTAGATGGATTTACTGTAGTTACCACTGATGCAGAGTGTTTTTTTCAGGCGAGTGTGAAAACAGAAGAATTAAAAAAAACCAAACAAAAAAGAAAATTTCCTCTGATGTTCAAACTCTGTAGTGCAAGACAAGGTCTAAGCATTTCTGGCTTTAATCTTTAATAGCGTTGCTCCACAATGCACATAAATAATAGTGGTTAAAATTAGTCAGCAAAAAAATATTTTCTCCCTCAAATCACAGATCAGATGCTTGCCTTGGAGCACCACAGAAAAACAGCTATTTCTAAAACAAAATTAATTACAGGCCGCAACTTCTAAGCACCTTTATCTTGTTCCCAGTGATTTTAGAGCTCTTGATTTAGAGACAGAGTGTATCCTCAACATGCTTGCTCCGCAGACTTTGTATAACTCTTTGTTCTGCTAAAGAAACTTCAGTGGGAGGATGGCCATGCATTGAAATGATATGAAATGCAAACAGAGGCACGAAGAAACAGCTGTTTTCCCAATATAGCAAATCCTTTTGGGAAATTTGTGCAGAAGGAAGCAATAAATGCATCAGCAACCACTGACATGCTCTGATAATTACTGCAGAGCAAAAGAACATCTGCATGCAAGAAGCAGTAAAAACAACACTACAGAAAATGAAAAGAAAAATGAAAGAAAACAGCCTTATGATGGGGAGTGGAAGAAACACAACTTCTTTTTTCTGAAGATATCACTAGCATACTGCTCAAGAATTTAATTCTGGCACATTTCTGATGCCTCATAACTTGTTCTTTTTTTGAATGAAATAATTTATGCTCCATTCAGCATGAGAACCTTCCCTACTTCTTAAAAACCCTCTATCTAGAACCTAAGAAAGACAGCTGTGATATGCAATGGAATTATTTCCATTCCTGGGCAAGCCCATAGCAAGTCAAATTCACCTTGCACTTCATTGAAATCAAATCAGCATTCTATAGTCATCCTAGGACAGGACATGAAAATATTATGCAAAACAGCAAGTCATACTATCTGCTTGATACCTCTGCAAAAGTTCACAGGAGAATGTGAAGCAGTATGTTCAAGTACATGTTGGAAGGTTTGAAAAAAACAGCTGGCTGGAAATCTTACATTTTTCTCAGAAGAATAATTAAACTTCTATAATTAAACTTCAGAATTGTAGGATGCTTAGGGGTAAACACGCCCAGTTAAATTTTCTGATATGTTTCTGTTTTGTCATCCCAAAGAAATGGGACCCAAGAGACACAAAATAGATTATTCTGGATTTGAGCTGTTATTGTTACAATTTTCTTTTTAATCATAGAATAGTGCTGGAAGAAACCTTAAGATCACCTAGTTCCAACCCCCTTGCCATGGGCATGGATACCTCACACTAAACCATTCACCCAACATGGACTTGAACACTGCCAGGGAGGGAGCATTCACAACCTCCCTGGCCAACCCATTCCAGGGCCTCACCACCCTAACAGGAAAGAATTTCTTCCTTATATCCAATCTAAGCCTCCCCTGTTTAAGTTTGAGCCCATTACCCCTTGTCCTGTCACTACAGTCCCTGATGAAGAGCCCCTCCCCAGCATCCCTGTAGGCCCCCTTCAGATACTGGAAGGCTGCTAGGAGGTCTCCATGCAGCCTTCTCTTCTCCAGGCTGAACAGTCCCAACTTTGTCAGCCTATCTTCACATGAGAGATGCTCCAGTCCCCTGATCATCCTCGTGGCCCTCCTCTGGACTTGTTCCAACAGTTCCATGTCCTTTATATGTTGAGGACACCAGAACTGCATACAATAAAGAGTCAGAACTGCTATAATTCCTTTGCATACTTCTGAGAAAACTGAGCATCTTTCTATACAGAAAGATTCAATACAGAAAGTACACTGGGGAAGACTGGTGAAGAAGATGATTTTCATTGTTTTAATACTGGAGATTAATCCCAGATTGATTGACTAAATTGCTTGTAAAGGGTTTGGAAATCACCTCATACCCCACATTACAGTGTGTATATCATTATTAAAAAATTTAAACAAAAATAAATACAAAATGTTCTTACTACAAATTTACAATTTATCCAACTATAGACTTTCATTTTTATTATTTACTGCAATGTATCCCACCAGATTTCTAGTTGAGTTTTTTCCATGTAAATATCATCTTGTTTCTAAGACTAATATTATCCATGTCATTACAGGTAGGACAATCTGGTTTTCTGTACCTTAGAACTATGATTATCATAGGACTTAGTCATTAGACAAGGCAGCAGTAAATTTCATCAAAACACCAGCTGATTAACTGTCAAATACCTTCCGTTGCAAAGCTCTTTCCAAAAAAATCCAGCCTTGAGGGAAATATGTGAAAAGCGCATTTACTGCATTCTCCTACCTTATACATGCCCACAATAAACCAAGGTTAACGTTATTTCTACCTTTTAACTACAGAGAAGTGAGTTTATTCCCTTTGGTGGATTAATTAATAATATTTTCATATATTTTTTTTTTTTACTTTTTAATAAGCATGCTTTCTGCAATACAGAAATTATCACTCCAAATATTGCCCTTAGGTTTTGCCTTTATTTTCAAAATCTTTGTTTAAAAAATTCTTAATTTAAAAGAACTGAAAAATTAACTTTTTCACCATCCTTAAGATAATCACTTTAACATTATACTAGATAGTAAGTAGATTTTATACTTAGTGATACAGTGAATAGTTT
Organism: Agapornis roseicollis; assembly: GCA_002631895.1. Lineage (NCBI taxonomy): Eukaryota > Metazoa > Chordata > Aves > Psittaciformes > Psittacidae > Agapornis > Agapornis roseicollis. The sequence continues at coordinate 15,060 of NDXB01008664.1, forward strand.
TTCAGTCATCTTAAGTTCACTTCCCTAAGATATAAACATATTATATATTTAGGCATGGACGCCAAAGGAGCTCTGTGAAAATTCTAGATAAAGGAAAAAAAAAAAAATGAGTTAAGATGGATAATTGTACAAGCATCAGCTTCGTCAGCTGTCAAATTTTTTTTTTTTAGGTGGTTAGATCTGGTTCTAGTATTTCCAATGTCAGAAGCAGATTACGTTATTTAAGGGCACACAAGCCAAATGATTTTAATTATATGGTTACTGGTTCCTATAGTGAGATGTTTACAATGTGAATAGATTTACCAAGTTTGAAAATCTAGAAATTTGTTTCATTTTTTATAATTCAAAAACACATCATGGTTTTGTTTTATTCTTCTGTGTTTTCATAGAATCATAGAATAGTTAGGGTTGGAAAGGACTCTTCAATAGACAGATAACTATCAAACATGACTTTAATGCAGTTACGGTTGCATATCTTCTGAAAACTAAGTTTTTATAGATTATTTCCTCTTTAAAAAAGAAAAATCTTTGGGAAAGCTCCATCTCCAGGAGGAAAGTCCTAAAGCACAATAGAATCTTTCTTGTTATAGTAATTATTTTCTTAATCTGTGATAGCTGCTGAGCTACCATAAATTAAATAGAAAAATAACAAATGTCATAGAATCATAGAATAGTTAGGGTTGGAAAGCACCTTAAGATCACCTAGTTGCAGCCCCACTGCCAGAAGAAGGGACACCCCACACTAAACCATGACACCCAAGGCTTCATCCAACACTGCCACGGATGGAGCACTCACAACCTCCCTGGCCAACCCATTCCAGGGCCTCACCACCCTAACAGGAAAGAATTTCTTCCTTATATCCAATCTAAACCTCTCCTGTTTAAGTTTGAACCCATTACCCCTTGTCCTGTCACTACAGTCCCTAATGAAGAGCCCCTCCCCAGCATCTCCATAGGCTCCCTTCAGATACTGGAAGGCTGCTATGTGGTCTCCATGCAGCCTTCTCTTCTCCAGGCTGAACAGTCCCAACTTTGTCAGCCTATCTTCATATGAGAGATGCTCCAGTCCCCTGATCATCCTCGTGTCCCTCCTCTGGACTTGTTCCAACACTTCCATGTCCTTTTTATGTTGAGGACACCAAAACTGCATACAATACTCCAGGTAAGAGCAGAGTAGAAGGGCAGGATCACCTACTTTAGCCTGCTGGTCACACTCCTTTTGATGCAGCCCAGGATACGGTTGGCTTTCTGGGCTGCAAGCACACACTGAAGTCGGCTCATGTTCATGTTCTCATCGACCACCACCCCAAGTCCTTCTCCACAGGGCTGCTCTGAATCTCTTCTCTGACCAACCTGGAGCTGTGCCTGGAATTGCTCTGACCCAGGTGTAGGACCTTGCACTTGGCATGGTTACACTTCATGAGGTTGGCATCAGCCCACCTCACAAACATGTCAAGGTCCCTCTGGATGGCATTCCTTCCCTCCAGCATATCCACCGAACCACACAGCTTAGTGTTATCGGCAAACTTGCTGAGGGTGCACTCAATCCCACTGTCCATGTCAGCAACAAAGATGTTAAACAAGACCAGTCCCAACACCGATCCCTGAGGGATACCACTTGTCACTGGCTTCCAGCCAGACACTGAGCCATTGACCACAACTCTCTGTGCAGCCATCCAACCAGTTCTTTATCCACCAAGTGCTCCACCTATCAAATTGATGTCTCTCCAATTTAGAGACAAGGATGTTGTGTGGGACAGTGTTGAACGCTTTGCACAATCCAGGGAGATGACATCAGTTCCCTAGCCTCATCATAGAAGGCCACCATATTGGTCAGGCAGGATTTCCCCTTAGTGAAGCCATGCTAGCTGTCACCAAGCACCTTGTTGTTTTTCATGTGCCTTAGGTATGCCTTCCAGGAGAATCTGCTCCAAGATTTTGCCAGGCACAGAGGTGAGACTGACTGGTCTGTAGTTCCCCAGGTCATCCATTTTCCCCTTCTTGAAAATGGGGGTTATATTTCCCTTTTTCCAGTCTTTGGGAACTTCACCTGACTGCCATGAATTCTGAAATATGATGGCCAGTGGCTTAGCAACTTCACTAGCCAGCTCCTTCAGGACCCACGGATAGATTTCATCAGGTCCCATGGACTTGTGCACATTCAGGTTCTTAAGATGGTCTCGAACCAGATCCTCTCCTACAGTGGGCCCAAGGTCTTCATTCTCACAGTGGTGCTGTCAGAGCCTTTGCAGTAAAGACTGAGGCAAAGAGGTCATTCAGAACCTCAACCTTCTCCAAATCCTGTGTAGCCAGTTCTCACGATTGCTTCTGGAAGGGGCCTACGTTGTCCCTAGTCTGTCTTTTATTTGCAATGTACCTCTAGAATCCCTTCTTGTTATCCTTAACATCCCTAGCTAAGGTTAATTCTAACTGGGCCTTAGCTTTCCTAACCTGGTCCCACGCTTCCCAGACAACATCCTTGCATTCATCCCACCCCGCCTGTCCTTGCTTCCACCTTTTATAAGCCTCTGGTTTTCCTTTGAATTTTTGAATTTTTCTCTGAAGTTTTCTTTGATTTTTTTCTGTTGAATTTTATTTAATGTATTTAATACCTTTATTAAGAACTCTTAGAACAGTGTAAACACCAATATCCTGGAAGTATTATGAATTAGTACAACTCAGCTGTGTCATCTCGCGCTTCTCTTTCAACTGTTTACTGTGGCTCAGCCTATGATTAATGGATCAGTCCCTTGGGTTAGATCCTGAAAGCTACTCTTTATTAATGTCCACTGCAAAACATCATACAGCCAGGAGTGCATGCCTCCTCTCCTGTTTAGCTCAGCCAGAAAGTTCAAGTTTAAAAACAAGCTATAAAAGAAAGTAGGAGAAGGGCATAAAACAGAAAATGCCTACCTAAAACATAGAAAGTAAAGAAATAATAACGTGCAAAATGAAAGATGTGATAAGGGTAACGTGAAAAATTGTGGTTTTGTATTGAGAACAATTTTTTTTCCCAAGTTTAAAGTCCTGTAGTTATTCATGGCAGGAGTTGCTGCCCTGCCAAAGTCCTGTCACATAATTTTGCTTCATCAACATTCCATGCAAGATGCAAATAGTATTTTTAAACTAGGAACACAGCGAACATCTTAAGGCAGCCCAGTAAGAAGATTTAGTGCTTACATCCAAGCTCACATGTGTGGATGTGCTAATAGGAGGACCTTGCCTATGGTGAAGATAATGACCTCCCTACAAGGTGACCTGAGCATGGCACAGGACTGTGTCATTCTGCACATAGCAATGTGGAACCCCACCAGTTATTCATACCCAGGGAGCCTGCAGGCATCTCCCACTTGGCATCAGCAACTATGCCACCCATCTGTGCTTATCTTTATCTTGACGTGAAGCAGCTTGTTCTCATGTGAACATTTGCTTGGCAGTAGAAATGGTGCACAGATTTGCTCACTACTAGAAAAACCTAATACAAGCAGGATCTGAGCAGTATGTTTTGCCCATTGGTCCATCTGAAGGATTGTACACTATCCTCTTTCCCTTTCTACTGTTAGTGCCAATAAATGGTGTTTTTATTCATTACTTTGTGGAGTCTGAGGGCCTTTTGTACTGGAATCTGTAACAAACACTAGCCCCAGTGCATTACAGCAGGCCAGCATTCTCGTCATTGAACTGATCTTTGAAAATACAAATGAAAATCAAGAAAATAAAATCAGAAACAAACCAAACAAACAAACAAAAAACAACAGAAGAAAGAAAAAGGCATGCTCAATTCCTGTCCTTTGGTCATGCCTGTCATTGTTTATACAGGAATTGCTGTCTTGGCTGATTTAAAGCAGAAATCAATACAGAATGAAAAAAATGAAAATATTAATTGAGAGTTGGAACCAGATGATCTTTAAGGTCTCTTCTAACCCAAACCATTCTGTAATTCTAGGAATTCAAAAGAGTCAAATCTGAAAACTTTTTTTGGTTCTAAAAAAATTTTTTTTTTTTACTTACTTCCAGTTTATTCTTATTATCTGCAATGACAGAGCCTTATATATATTTGTTTTTTCCTGGACCTGTCATTTATAAATAGGAGGAATCCTTAAATTGATTTCAGTCAGTCCTCTATTAAAATCACTTTCTTCATATAATTGCCATTGTTGTCCTTCCAACACTGTATTTTTTAGTTTACAGTTCTTTGACTGTCTTTTTGAAGGGTGGATTGGATGCTGAGAAGATCTGGGAATTGAGCTTGTGTGTTATTTATATTTGCAGTTTAAATTGAATAAATATTTTTTTTCCCCACAGTGTGGCAGCAAAGCCTTTTAAGAGGCTCGTCTGAAGAACAACTTGCTAAGTTGAAAACTATGAAATAGTAAAGTCAGAATACATGGACTCCTTGTCCTCAGTGAACTGGACTCTGTTTGGAAGACTAATTCTCTGCTCTAGAATTCCAAATAACTGCAGAACCTTTTTTCTTACTTTACCACAGTTACTGATTTTTTAATGGTCTGTTCCAATAATAAAAGTCCTGAAATACAAAACTGTTCACAAAAATTTTGCATGGTGTTTTCCTACATTATGCAACCATACCACAGACACACAGGCAAAAATGTGAAAGAAACCTTCCTCTGTAATGCCTGATTGGAAGAACTTAGGAGCATGCAGGCAGGCAGTAAGTGTCCTGCAATTCAACAAATGAACCAGATACAGAAAAGGCACAGAGCATTCAAAGGCAATTTGTGTTGGCTTTTTTACTTTTTAATGCCTTGCATGTGTGTGTGCAAATGAGCAAGAAGACAAACAAAATCTAAATCCTGGAGAACTATAGGTGACAAAAACATTTACAGCCCCAGACTGTGATCCTCTAGATTTAGAATCACTACTCAAAAAAAACCAAAAATCATTACATTTCTGTAATCTATAGCTAACTCCCTCCTGATTGCAGCAGTGTTCCAACCCAATTTTCCATCCTATCTGAAATCATTTGAAAGAAATTAAGGAACTGAGCACTTTTCTTCCTATCCACTCTCCACCTCTACTTACTAGGCACTGCTTTTCTTCTAATCAGGTCAAAGCTGTCTAACTTCGAACACACATCTATTTTGACCATCAGTTGACTTTTTACCATCTTGCAACACTACTTACTCTTTCATTCTTGAAGTCAAATTCTACCCTACCCCGTACGTTTGAAAGTAATCCATCACAGAAAAAATTTTAGATAGTCATGAAAATAATCAAAGATTTTACTATGGCTATACCAACTAAGCAAAACTAAGCAGTACAGTTGATCTATTATTTGCACATAGACAAAAGAGAAATGACTACAATTTAGGAAATAATGTGAAAATACATAGTAGTGACTGCATTATAATCAGTTAATTAAAAGTACTATTGTAGATCATCCTGTGTGAAGTGCAGTATATACATAGTATCTGATTAAAACTGTCTGCAGTGTAATTGAATAATGAAATTACAAGAGTATCTCTCTGAAAAGATGTGTGCTCAATACGAACACATACGTATGTACTTTCCTATGCATCAGTTGTGTTAATCCAAATCTTCCTATGCTAAACTTGGATTTGTAGAAATTCAGACATCTAAATGGGATACAACATGTGACATGAGTGAGGTTCATTTCTCATCTGGGACTTGCTGACTCATGTTTTGAATATACAGTGATAAATTACTCTTGGGAAAGAGTCTAATGGTGTGTATCAAAGAGAAGAAGCTATTAAATTCTAATATTTAAAACTGTGGGAGGAAATAAATATTTGGCTACACTCAAAACAGTCTTGAAAGAAAAGGGAAAGTTTTTTTATTATTACAAAAGTAGCAATTTCCTTCAACTTTTAATCTCAGCAATGCACATAAAGAGAGAATTACTCAGAACACAAATCTTCCAGAAATTCTATTGTTATTGTCATATTCTGGTAAATCAATACAGTCTTCCTGTCTTGTCACCCTCCTTTATCTTTGATAATGAAACAAGGTGGTTTTATCAGTATAAATCAGATTTATTACTGCTTTGCTACAAATGACTTTAAGTCCATTTACTATGAAACTCCTGCTACAAGACCATCCACAATCAGCTCTTTACTTCAACATATTATAAAACATTTCAAATTAATTTCAAAAATGTTTAATGAAAAGAGTTAAAGGAACAGAGTATAGTAGCTGCCTGTGTGCTGCCTGCAGCTATGACATGGCATATTGGTTTTATAGGAAGGTATTACCTATGTTCAAAAGGTTGGTATTAAACATCAGAACTTCACAGCCATACAGTATAATTTGAAACAGACATTTTTAGCTAACAATTTTTAGGTTTAGTGTAGGCTAAATGTTCCAGTCTATTAAATCCCTGAATTTAACAGGAACAAGGAAGAAAATATAGCCAATATTTTACAAGGATACCACTGATAGCTTCTACTCCTTGCTGAAGAAAGCTGTAATGATGCATACATACACACAAATATACTTGCTAGATAGTTACATGTATTTTACAAAGAGAACCTGGATTTCCTGATTATTCCCCAAGTTTAATAAATACTGCTTTATTTTGCTGAATAAAAGGAGACTGTAATCTTTTATGGACTTCTGAAGGTACTAGGAGCACTTCTAAGTGTGCAAACGGAAACTTATAAAATTTATTATTGTGATGCCAAAGTTCTCTATGCAGTGTTCTGTTTCACATAAATAAAAAAAAAATAATAAAAAAAAAAAAAAAAAAACCCTGAAAAAATTGGTTTAGAACGAATAACNACTTCTGAAGGTACTAGGAGCACTTCTAAGTGTGCAAACGGAAACTTATAAAATTTATTATTGTGATGCCAAAGTTCTCTATGCAGTGTTCTGTTTCACATAAATAAAAAAAAAATAATAAAAAAAAAAAAAAACAAACCCTGAAAATATTGCTTTAGTAGGATTAACTAGCACAATCACTAGTAGTCAGCATGTATGACCACTAAAAAGGAAACATTGAACTTAATGAGAAGTTGGAATCGGTTTGAGTCAAAATTGGACCTCTGTTTGACTTGAAACCATGTATCAGTATCTTTTCTTGCTACCACTTTCAGTATCTGTTCTCCAAGCAAAGCAAAGACAGCATTCAAATAAACCAAGGCAGGTACTGCAGCAATACAAGCACATTAGGAAAGTGAGGTAATTTATGTCATGGAGCTCTGTACTGCTGTGATTGGTTAAAGTTTAGCCAGCTCTTTTTATGCTATAATGCAGTCATCAGGATAAATATTCATATCACTGCATTGTCTTTAACCAAGTCCTTATTATGCTTCATATGAGTATCAGTGAACCAGTCTATCTGTCTGGGCTTAAAGCATGACACTGAAATAGTATCTTTATGTAACATGGGTTTAGAAGATACTGTGAAGCCGTAATTTTGGTCTCATAGATAGTGTCTCTACTTACTTGCCCCTGAGTGCATAGTTACACCATCTTCACGAAAGGAATGCTATTTTGATCATATTCAGCCATCTGTCCCTGCCTTGTTTTCTATATACACTCAGGCTATGCAATGGACCCAAACCCATCATTCCATGTGGCCTTTCCAACAGTTCTCATTAACACTGTGTTCAGGTGTTTCACAGACACTGCTGAACATGCTCAACATGGAAGAAATGGTGACATGTCCTGTCAACACAGACTATCCGGGTTAAGCATCAGGCTCTCTAAGTTATAAGACCACCAAATGTGCATGAGTCAAAACATTTAACTCCACCTAACCAGAACTGCGGAAGCAGTGAGTAGTTAAAACTTTTTTAGACAGGTAAAAGATTTACTTTCTATTTCTCCATAACTGCAGTAGGGGGAGGGTACTTTACCAGATTTTGCAAAGCACCACTTGGAGTTTACCTTGATCTCTTCAGTTTGCTTATTAAGTCATCCCCTTTAATTAATCCCAGTTTAGCATATTTTTATAATCATTTACTCCAAATGGAGTGCAGAAAAAATACAAAAAAAAAAAAAAAATCAAAAATCAGCACTTAATCAGATGTGCAGAAAGGAAGGTATTCTGGACTCAAACCTTCCTCTTCCCCAGCCATAGTAATATAGTTCTGGAAAAGCACCTTTTAACCTAAAAAAAAATACAGGGTCCTAAAGAAAACAAAGTAAAGTATGAGCTGGCAGAGGCACTGTGAGATTCACTGAAAAGTTTAAAAGTTCTGGCTAAGTAATTATCCAAAAAGAATTCATTCAAAAGCAGGAGGCACTTTTAGAAATGTAGGGCCAAAAATGTAGATAGAGTTATCAGCAAAATTAACGCTATTACTCCTGAATTGCAAAATATTTGTGTATATCTGTAGCTACAGAGATGCTACTGTGCAGAAAAATAAAACATGACCTTCAAATGCACTGTTTATTTATGGCAGCATCTTTTTCCTACATTGTTAAAAACTTTCCACTTTCTTACAGATGTTTAAACTACTTGACATTTTTCAAGGGAATATACTTGGGAAATTACTGTTTACTAATTTTATGGTATCTTAGCTCTTAGTAAAATCTAATGAGCCTTATCTTCATTTCTGTAACAACAAATGAATAGCGAACACTTTAAAAAATAAAGGTACATATTCCTCTGTAATTAATAGAAGAATTAAGTTCATAGAAGTTAGAAATAAGCATGGGGTTTGTGAATTTGGAGGGCAAAAGAGGAACTAGTATACCAGAACACAAAAGAATGAGTATGCCAAGCACTAGTACCATCACACTCAAAGAGGAAATCAGGCATAAATGAAATCAAACACAGCTGTGCCAAAGCTTTTGAAGGATTCACAGTACCCCTGATGTTTGGAAAAACATCTGCTTTCAGCAGAGGACATCTTAGAGCTGCAGTGTCCTCTCCAGCTGAAGTAAAGAGATGCCTATCCTTGGCAGGGAAGCACTACATGGCCAGGATGAACTAACACAGGACAGAAACTATGATTTCTCCATGTCAGCTTAGAGGACAGTTGCAATTTTCTTACAAAGCAGTTATTCAGCCTAAAACCACAACCAACCAGTGACACATCACCAGCTCCCCTGCAGCTTACATACCTCATGATGAAAGTGTATGTGTTTTGATCCCATGACATATATGCTTCCAGCCAGGTGAAGAAAGGCCTCCCTAGATAAAAGGGCAGCTGGGAGGGATCTGCAGGTCGTTGGAGTGACTCATGCAGCTCTGCCCCTCTTCTTCTCCAATGCTGAGCAAACCTGACATGGACAACCCATCTGTCTCCTGTCAAGTATAATACCTACTCTTATTCTGTGTTAAGAAAGAAAAAGAGAGGAGATGTAAATTTATAACGTATGTGCAGCTTTAGTAACAGAAGTGTTTCACCAAAAGTGGTACATTTGCCTATTGCATTTTTAGTTTAAGAGGGCTGTGCTCACAGATACTTGTATTCCTTTATGAGTACTGCACATATTGGTGAAAATAACTAAGCTGTTATCCTTAACATTTCCCTCTCAGAAAATCATGTTTGTTTTGTTTTTGTTTGGTTTTTTTTTTTTTTCTGTGGAAATTCATGGCTACCCCACGTTTACTTTTTAGTTCCCAGCTTCTGCCACTCAGAGCAGAAGACCATTTGACACAGGCATCTGAGAGTGCAGAGCCAGTCATGCTGCCTTTGTTTAAGGCAAGCAGTAAAGAACCCTCCATTGCTTTATGATGGTGTTGTCTGGTGCTGATCGCAGGGCTGTCAGAAAAGTGCTTTATTTATAGCAGGCTGCTGAATCTGTCTGAAAGTATTCACCTCTCACAAATTATGCTTCATGACTGGTTTTGTTATGAGAAAACACGTCTGCATAATTGATAGCAGAATACAGGAAGGTGCTAACAACTATCAATTTCTGTTGTCAAAAAGCAGCTGAGGCTGAACTGTGCTGCCTAATGTACTGGCAAGAGTACTGGATACATATATAAAATTGTTTAATATCTTATAACTTGGAACCAATTTTACAATTATTTTCTTGCTTTAAAAGATATGGAATAAAACCAATCTATGATACTGGACTTTCCACCAAAGTTTCAGAATTCGATTCTGATTCTCTGTGTATTAAGAGGAAAGATATAAAACTTTGCAGATGTAAAAAGTTTATCAAATAAAAGACATAGTTAGAAATACAAATCAATATAAGAAGTGGTAGAAGAAATCAAATAAAACTATTTGCTGCGTTGCTCCAATTAATGTTTAACTATGGGATATTTCAAATTCAGTCTTTCAGGCAGTGACTACTTCTCTAATAGCAGGGACTAACCAGACACTTCATATTTTGCTGCAAGGATACAGGAAACTTCCCCTTGGAATTATTAAAAACCCTCTGAATGCAGCTAGGGTTCACAAACCTGACAGTCTGTTGAATCTCATGCTATGTTGCATTATCAGAAGACTAAAGATCATTGGCAGCTGGATAGAAAATGAATTGCTCTCCCTACCAAGCAGAAAGATAAAACCTGGCAAAAATGAGATAAATGAGTATTTGTTAATGTCCCCATTTTTTCACATGGATTTTTACTATTCTGCAACAATTATCAACCTCTCAAATCTAAGCTAAAAAGTAGCTGTCACTGTGGATTATGAATTTAAAAACTATCTACATTAATGACTGTAAAGTATGTCCAAACTCATAGACCAGAAAAGAGTTTGATAAAAACCTCTAATTTCATAAATCCAACAATTAAAAAAAAAAATATTTTGACAGTTAATACCAGAGAGGAATTTTCTGACATTTTTTTCCAGAGAGAATTACCCATCTTTCCAAATTAACAATAACTTGTTTTAGTAGAAGTATTGTAAATGCAGTTCCTACACTGCAGACAGATTTGCCAGTACGACCACATACTGCTCAAAACATTCTGATGTGGAATTTGGGGCTGTCCTTAAATGTGTACTTTCTCTGTTCTGAAATAAAACTCTGTTTACTGGGCTTAAGAAACCTCTGATAAATGTGTCTTTGACTGAAACTCTTTCTGTGATTTTGTAACATTATCCAAGCCCTAGTCACTATTTAATCTTGCTACCTACAGTAGATGGAATTCTCTGGCAGAAGGCTTTGAGCTCATTCTGCAGTCTTTTCAGGGTTTCTTTTCTGCTATGAGATGGAGAAGAGATTCTCATTCCTCTGCTCCATCTCTTAAGACTGCAGCTTCTTTTTTTACTTCATTTTTCACTTGCCAAGTACAGTTTTTTATTTACTCAGATTGTTCTTCCTTTCTTCATTTAGCTAATCCTAACAGAGTAAAAAGTCTTATTTATCAAAACCAGGGTGCTTCAAGGGACAATTTTATCATGGATGATGAATGGATCAGTGACCCAGAAATATATGGGCACTTACCAATTTTAAATTGGATGCAAGGACATAAGTCAGGGTAGTATAAGAGTCAATGATAGCACCACGGAAAAAAAAAAAAAAAAAAACAAAAAAAAAAAACCAAAAAAAAAAAAAAATAAAAAAAAAAGTAAAAAAAAAAAAAAAAAAAAAAAAATTAAAAAAAAAAGTAAAAAAAAAAAAAAAAAAAAAAAAATTAAAAAAAAAAGTAAAAAAAAAAAAAAAAAAAAAAAAATTAAAAAAAAAAGTAAAAAAAAAAAAAAAAAAAAAAAAATAAAATTAAATAAAACAGTTAAAAAAAAAAAAAGAAAAAGAAAATCAGAGTGTTGAAAACGCAGAGCTTACCATCCAGGTTTTATTTTCATTGGGTATTATCAGTTTGTGGTACAAACTCAAGGTATTAGTATCATAATACTAAATTAGTATCATAATACTAAATTTTTGTCTTACCCAAAACATGTACTCATTAGGAAAGGATGAAACTGCCAAGGAAACATTTGCAGACGCCTCATAGTTTTGGAAGGAATCTATAAGCACTGTAAAGAGCTGAGATGAAGGCACTCAATCATTTCACAGTTGACACCCGTAGAAACATTATTGCTATGTCAAGGGAATACCAAAATAAGTCAGAAAAGGTCAGATGTTTACATGAGGAAGGACGGAAGGAAGGGAGAGAGGGAGGGAGGGAGGGAGGGAGGGAGGAAATAAAAGAAAAATGAACAAACCAACCAGTCAATTGACCAATTAGTCATGTCAAGACCCAAAAGATTTAAACAAGCAGATTAGAACTGAGAAATTTCTTCCTCTACAAGGAAAAACCTTGTTGGAAGGACAGCTGAAGAACTGCATCTGATGCACTAATAGAGCTCTGTCAGCTTTCTTTAGATAAACAACATGTTTGTGCACATTTGAAATTCCCTTTTGGAAAATGTTTCTTCAGTTTACCATTTAGGTTCTACTGCTTTCAGACTTTGAAAATTTCCAAGGAACTGTAAGTTTTTGATGGATGAAAGGGTATAAATATCTATGAAAATGACTGTGTGATCAGGAAATTAAAAGTAAACAGCACAAATAGAGGCTGTGATCAGGAGAAGGTCAGAACTCTCGGACTACAGCCAAATGTATACAAATACTATATTGTGTTTAAAGAAAAAGCCACTTGGCAAAAAGTTAACCTTGCACAGTATGGCCAAGTAACAACTAAACTGACACTTTCACAAACAGGAATAACAGAACAAAGACCTTAACTTTAGCTAAGTTAAAAGCCCATACCGGTTACGTGATAGCAGTACAGGAACGTCCTAATGGTCACAAAGCTTGCTGAAGGCTCTGAAAGCATTTATCTGAATTGGCCAAAGTCCTAAAATGCAACGTCTGTTTTCTTGGGCATGCACAAAGAATGGCATGACATCCTGATGAACATGAGAGGGAAGAAAGTAAAAAGAATGAGATGCTAATTCACAAGTGAAGACATAACCGGAACAGCAGAGCTTTGTGAGGCAGATCACAGGACTGAAAATTTGGTGTGGAACAGTTACCTGTTTATCAAGCTCTCTCAAAGCAAAAAAATTGCAAATATTTGTTTCAAGAACACATATAAATGCTAGAAAATCAACAGATTTAAACAAATATACAAAAAAAGTTTGTTGAAAATCTTGGGGAGTGGATGCAGATTAAAAAAGGAAAAGAACAGACTTGCTAAACTAAGCCAGAGTCAGGACAGGTTTAGGTGGTTTTTGTGAATGAGAAACCTTAAAAGCATCTGAAGGTGATATGACAGAGACTTTTTAGGTACCACATGAAAAAACTAAGACTCAGGTTGTTAGGATGTTACACTGAAGGCAAATTGTCATTTCAGAGTGAAAGAGCTACCACGGGAGTGGTTATTTTAGATTTGGTGCTGATAGGAAAGAATGGATTAACAATATGAAGAGAGGTCTTCTGGGGAAAGTAGTGACAAACTGATATGCTAGGAAAAATAATATATGACAGCTACCTCCCCCCCCCGAACACCCCCCTGTGCACCACTAGCATCAAAAACAACAGATTTCAGCACACTGTGGAAATTGATTAAAGGTATTTTTGAAAGATGACTTAAGGATAAACACGTGCAGGCATGCTGGCAATTTAGGCTACATGAAATGCACACATTACCCCAAAGAAAGGAAACAATAGGTAATTTTATTTGGAAAGAAAACAAGTGTCAGTGGTAACAGGATATTGAGACAAAACAATGCAGGTAAAAGTAAAACAATTATCTAGTATGTCCTTCACTCCAGCCTTGTAAAAGGGTAAATCTTGATAATGCATTCAAGACAACTTTAAAAAAAAAACAA
>NDXB01008665.1:7903-35103 GCA_002631895.1 Agapornis roseicollis
AAAAAAAAAAAAAAAAAAAGAGTACATAAGTGTAGAAAACAGCGGCCCTCTCTTCTACAATCACTACAATTCAAAACTCAAACTTTGTATGCCATGATGCTAGAGGCACCATTCAAAAAACTGTGGTCATTGGTCATGCTTTAACAAGCACACATTTGAGGCTGAGACTGTTCTTATAACCAGAATATCCTGCAAGTTCCTTCCTGGGTCTACAATGAAACAATTCACTGTTTCTTTTACAGCAAAAGTTCTCCCTGAGCTGTGCAGTTGTTTTTTAGAAGATATACTTAAAATATGCTTTTACAATTATTTTAGTCATTTCTGGATTTTATTATTGGGTTTTAATATGACTGTGTTTGTGACAGTGGCACACATACTTTTGCTATTATTGTAATTTGTGAACCATGCTTAAAATGTTTGTTAATTTATAATAGTTCATTTCAATAAGAAGACTCACTAAAACTGGGAGTGCCTATTAGAGTGGCAGAACTGAGTTTTATGATGTAAATACCTAGCTGCTTTGAATTAAGATAAAACCAGAAATGTCATTTGTCACCAGTTTCCTGTTCAGACTGTTGCTTCCCAGAGTCAGTCCCTAGACGTATTAAACTCAAGACCGGGTACATTGGGTTAATAGATATTCTGATCTTAGTTAATATAGAGCTTTAATACGAACTTTCATTGTTAGGCAATAAATCCAATGGTTTGCCTCCCCATCTTGCTATATCTTCAGTTCTGGTTAAAGTTTATCTTTAGTTATGGGTATCTCAGTGCACTGGCAAAGCAGCACTGCAACCCTTGCATGGCACCTTGCCTGGACTGATTTACTCTGAGAGGTAGAGTAATGAATAATGGGTTCAGGATATTTTCTTCTTCTCAGCTTTGATTAAATTATGCAATGCTGTGTTCTTTCATTATGAAGAAAGGAATTGCTTTGCATGAAATATGTATCTTTATCTCCTTACTTTACAATACTCTCATGTATACAACACAGACACACCTCTGTCTGTCCAGAGCAGAACATCATACTGATTAATACACTTTTGCTTTATTGCAGAAATGAAGATGATGACCCAAGAAAACATGGTTTCTTCAAAACAATAAATTTTCACAGGCTAGAGGCAAACCTTATTGACCCTCCATTTGTGCCAGATCCATCAGTTGTCTATGCCAAAGATGTTACAGACATTGCTGACTTCTCTGAAATACGAGGAGTTGAGTTTGATGACAAAGATAAGCAGTTCTTCAAAAAGTTTGCAACAGGGGCTGTCCCTGTAGCCTGGCAGGAAGAAATTATTGAAACAGGACTGTTTGAAGAACTGAATGATCCTAACAGAGTAGATTCCGGGGGTTACGCAAATGGAGGCGAAGCTAAGTCAGGAGTTTGTTTATTGTTGTAAATACGACTTCGTTAACAAAAAAGAGTAGCACCCACGTCAGAACTTTCCATGTTCTGGCACTGTTTCAGAAACTCAGTGCATCTCTTTAAGAAGAGCCAATCGGTGTAATATGACATTGGCATGCTTTGTAGGACCACCAGCTGTATAGACTATATTATTTTCCTTTGCTCTAACAAAGAAGATTATATTTTTTGCTTTATTGGATAATTACCAAGATGAAGAACAATATTTCTCCAAGGAACTTAGAATAATAGAAATTCAGAAATACAAAAAGCAATCATAAAGTGAAGAGGCAACACCTTTTGAAAATTACTGACTACCATTTTGGATACAATGATTTGTTGGTTTTCTTTGTATTTTCTTCTTATTTCTATTAACGTTTCCTCTTTCTTCCAGTTTTCAAAAATATTTTTAATTTTTGAGTAATATTCACAGTTAGACAATGGAGCTCATATACCATGTCAAATGTGGAATCTTATTGGTTAGCCAGGCTGTCTGTTGTTTTCCTAATTTCTTCTAGTTTTTGGATGACTTGATTGTAATATGTTCAAATTGTCATAAAATGTAACAGAAGGCTCTACATATCACTAGGAAATGAGACTGACAGGATCAAACTATTCAGAGTTGATTTTAACCAACTGAAGATAAGATTGCACCAATTTAATTGAATAAAGAATTTATTTATTAATAAATGTATTCTTTTAAGTGGTAATACCATATACAAAGAAAATGTGTTTATAAGTAAATACACATTATCTCTGACAATCAATTTGAAACTTTTATTAGGTTTCCTGATAATTTTTCTGTATTTTCACAATAAATTAAGCTATAAACAGATGAACACAATTTTTAACTGGCTTTTTACAAGACATGTATTTCAGTGCAATATGTATTTTAATTCAGTAGTTGCAAAATGTGTTACATGCTGTAGTGGTGGAAAGGTTATGTGTGCAAATTGACACTATCTTTAAATGTTTATTGATTCTTATGAAAATGTTGATGTGTTTTATTTTTCCATTTCATGGCAACCTAAATTGAGTTAATTGGGAACATTTCTGAAGTGTCTTTTTCATAAGATGCATCCTGCTGATTTTCTGTGGTAAGAAAATCGGTGGTAGTTGTTTGCAACACTTTTAAAACTGATTCTGCGTGCTGTTTACTGTAGTCTACGTAGCCATCATTTCCATTGCCCGAAGTGGAAGCTGAAACTGCTCCAAAAGAGCACACATCTCCCCCCATTACAGCTGGGTGAGACCAGTTAGTGCTAGTGGCATCAAACTTATGTCCCAAATTAGTACACTTCAAATCCATAGAAATGCCATTTTACAGTCCTCCAGAGACGTAAAGCAGTGCTGTGAAATAGCTGTACATTTTCCAGTGCATAACTAATTTTCAGTGTATGCATATTCCCATATGGAAAAAGGTTATGTACAGACAGAAACAGAATTTAATGTCATGTCAGAATCGTATATCCCATATGTTACCAGGTGTTGCAAATCTGGGTTTTTCCAAACGTACTGTAATACTGAGATCTGTGATTTCAGGACATCATGTGCACAGAACATTAGGTTATTTAGTTTTAGAACTCAAAGTCCTGTTGGGATTTATTGACACTGTATATCAGTGAGATACTGTAAAGTTAAGTGTTCCATTAATCATTCAGAGGAACACATCAGAAGTCTGATAATGCACAGCTTGGCACAGCGTATGACAGAGAAGAATGTATTAGTTTGAAGTCATTAATTTTAATTTTCAAAAATTCTCTATTTCAGAACATGGACAACTGCTGTTTGCACTATGAAGAGAGAGCAGAGCAAAGATTATGTCTGTATTTCTGTTAGCATTTTGAGTGTGTCTTTTAAACATTCTTTTCAACTTTTAAGAAATATGTTGAATGCTTGGTTGACTTGTTCTTCCTGTCTCTGTAAAGTTCTTTGTTAAATTTTCAGGAAGCTATTTTAACATCCTGCTTCACTTTAACAAAACAATGCCAGCGATCCTAAAAGATGTACGCATTTGCTGAATTGTCCTAGTGCAGCCAACGTTGCTCCTCAGTGTGAGTAAATTTAAATATATATGCAAGTGTTCAAGATCAGAGCCCAAGTGAAAAGTATTGACCAAGTCATTGGATGTTCATGATGAAAAATGAGGGCTGAAGCTGTGGGAGGAGAATAACCTTGTGGTTATGGCACACTTAGTTCTCTTGGCAAAAGAAAAATGTGCAATTTGAAACTGGTGTGGTGGTTTTTTTTTCTAGCTGTCTCTTTCTCCTTTGCCAGCTTTGTGGTGTCTCACTTGCCTGCCTCTTTTTCAGGCAGATAAAATGCATTCAAGTGTTAATGTAATCTAAAAAAACTAAATTGTGAACTCTGTTGCATTGAATGTCATCTGTGAAAGGTTACTGAGTGCCCTGGCCAATCTGCAGTGATTGTACTAACAGTGCTGTCTTTCCTACCTTGTTTGACTTAGTACTGCTGTTAGAACTACTTGGTAATTTTAACTGTAGAAGGCTGAAATGTAACATTCATAATGGCTTGAAATCTGTTCTTATATGAAAGGAGAAGCTTTGCAATATATCTGAAGTCCAAATTTTATTTGATACCATCCCTGTTACCGTTACCAATACCCCTCCAATTCTAATGAGCACAAGGAAACAAAATGAGGATTAGCATTAACTTGGTGAAGTCATTGTTCACAAAGATTATTTATCAGTGGCAATAAAGCTGTAGCTGTTTATCTTCAGTTGTATCATGGCAAAAGGCTTATTTAGTCAATAAACACCTTGTGTTGCAGCAATTAGTTTGCCTTTCTATTCCAGTACAAAATAGAGAAAGTAATGGGAACCTGTGTGTGATTTCTAGGCTATCAAGTAGCATCTGTATGGCAACTTTACATTAAGAGCCTCTTAGCAAGCGTAATACTTGAAATGGTTATTTCTTCAGCCATAAACAAATGAGAATACAGAAAGCAAAATAGAACTAGGACAAGTTCTCCAGATCTTGCTAGTTAGAGCATGTAATTGCCTGTAATTGTCCTTTCCAACCCTAACAATTCTATGATTCTGTGATTCTAGTATAGCTATAAAGTGATGTGTGGGTTTATATGCTTTTAATATCAACATTGGTTTTTACTAATAAAATGTTCATGATACTGTATTTAAAATATTATTGCTTTTACAGCTTCTAATGATTCACATGTAACACTTTTCTGATCTGAACGTCCACATCTATGATTAAGGCAAGTAAGTATGCTCATGTCGTTTACCTTAAAGTATAAATTGCTTCCTGTAGGCTATGATAGGAATTTTTATCTTTTTATCATAAGATTTTTAATACCTAAAGATTTAAATTCCTTCAATCTATTTATGCAGTAATGAAATGCAGAAAAATATTTTATGTGCAGGGGTTTTCTCTACGATAGGATTTAACTTAAGAATTAAGATCTTAGCAACTATGGCTCATAGCACTACAGAAGCACTGAAAATCCTGCCACTTTTGGGACTTATGCTAAAAGCCAAGCAAACGTGTCAATTTTGAAATCTATGGATAGCAGAAATTACTTGCTTTCTGTAGATGAGACCTGTCACTTGTAATGTTATTGGTAAGGGTCACCTCTGATCATTGTGGCTTAGGGAGTACATTTGAAACATTGCATTATGATAGCCCTAGGGAGTTTTACGGGACATTAAGGAATATATGGACAGAAAGTGACAACAAATGTAATTAAGCATACAACTTGTTATAATCAGACGCTGCATTATTACAGCAAGTAACACCAATCTAATATTTAATTTTAAAAAGATTAGTGTTTCTTATAAAACCATTGTCTGATATTTGTCTGACTTCATTTATATAATTGAACCTGAGCAGAGCTAGTGTAAAATTGTTACCAGTTAGCCCTCTGCATGTGCTGCAAAATGTGAATAAATACTTAGTGTTTATATGGGAGTGGAAATCTTTTAGGCATCTCTTGCCTGGAGAAGAGGAAGACCAAGAACACAGAGGAGTGTTACTCTGTCTCTTGCAGTGAAAGTATCTACGCCGATGGGAAAATACAGCTGGTGACACCTGTAGGT
Source organism: Agapornis roseicollis (assembly GCA_002631895.1). Taxonomy (NCBI): domain Eukaryota; kingdom Metazoa; phylum Chordata; class Aves; order Psittaciformes; family Psittacidae; genus Agapornis; species Agapornis roseicollis. Next base: position 13,379 of record NDXB01008665.1, read on the forward strand.
AGCAGCATTCACACCATTCTCTTGAATTCGTTATCTTTTTATGACGTAGTATGTTGTTCTTACATTCATTCCACATCTGTACCCTCCTGTCACCTCCAGAAGGCTGGCACAATTCTCAGTGAAGCCACTGTAGCACTCAGGGAAACAATGTTAATTATGTAGCTTGGACAGACAAAAGGATAAAGAACAGCTGTCAGCACTGTTTCAGCTAAGAGTTACTCCAAGTGTTGAAATGCTTTTTCAGGGGGAAACACGGGAAAAAACCCATGAGTCTCTTTGAAAGGACTTTGGATTTGTTAGTTCTGTTACTTTTCCTCTGACAACTTTGGGGCAGCTGCAATGGTTAATTCCTCACTTTCCTGTTGACCAAGTGCAAGTGCAGTCTGTTTTAGTAGTTATTTTATCCTGTTTGTGCTCTTTGTCCATGCTTTTCAATGTCTGAGCTCTGTCAGTAAAGCACTTTCTTCCAAGTGTTTTGTTTTCTGATTAAGGTACACGCAACATGGTGCTGTTGCAATGTGCAGTAGAATGACTTCTGAAAAAAGAAAATTTTTGTTTTCTTCTGTACACAAGCATTGCTTGAAGCTAAACATAAGTAATTAATTTTGACATGTGTTTTATCAGAGTTCTTCTTTACCAAACCTACATGTTGGTCTATATAATTCATTCAGGTTGTTCTGATAGTTACGTTTCACAGGCTGGAAAGATACAGCGAGGCTGAATGAGGCACTGTATACATGTCCTTATGATGGGAGTTCCTAATGATGAATGTTTCCGTGATTCATGTTTTTATAAAGGATGCCAAAGGGATGACTACAGATATATCAGTTGTCATAACTTGTAGTTCAGTTAACAATAGTGGAGTGACTGTTTAAAAAAACAGCTATTGTACAGGAATGTTCAGTTATGTTTGCTTTGCAAGACTTAATGTAAGCATGATGTGGGATGTGCTAGACATGTCTCGTGACTTTTGAATCACTGGGGTACAAGGTCTGCTGCAAGTAAGAACAGATTTGTTAATCAGTCCTGCCTGAAAGCATTCCTGCAGTAATATATACTAGTCTGACTGAACACCTTTTGAACAGCGGTGAAAGCTTTCTTTTATCTGCATTGCTGGTCTGCAGTGCCTGCTTACATGTCAGTCTATAGAAGTGCATTGATGGAACTACAGAGAGAGAAATTGTTCTGATACCCTGGACTTCTCAGGAGAACGTAGAGCAGAGCCTATTGCTGTAGTGGTTGCTCCTGAGGGCTTGAGCTCATTTCTGAAAACATCAGCATGTAAGTCCGAAGTGTCCTTAGTAATATGAAAGCGAAGAAAAAGAAGTCATGTTATGTGATGCATTAAGTCAGTTCAGTCAAACAAAAGTTCCTAACAGGATCTTTCTCTCTAGGTCAAATGACAGTAGAGTTATTTCTTGATATAAAGGGATGATCAGAGTGGAACTGGTGAGAAAGTGTCTGCCACAATACCAGTCAGGGCAGTTCCTAAAGGAATCCTGTTTGTGTACTTCCTTGTATGAAGGAATTAAATTTGTAGTAAGAGGAATGGCCAATTTTTGCCATTATTGGTAACAGTAACATTGTGGTCATAAAGATGAATCACTGGTACCACTTACCAGTTTAGCCTGTTGCTCTGTAGTAAACTGGAGAGAGATAACTGATTTACAAAAAAGCCCAAAAGAATTTTGCTTCTTTTTCCAAAACATAATACCAACAGGATATCATGAACAACAGGAAGAAACTGTTGAACTCATACAGAAGGACAATTGACAGAAGAGTAATCTCAAACATGGTTTCTGGGACCTAGCATCAAACTAAAGAGCTATCAGAGGACACATGCATAAAAAAAAATTAAGGAATTTCATTAAAAAGGATGAACTCTCTGAAATTCCATACCTGTATTGCACAACCGCATCTTTTCATCCTGTATAGAGGAAGAAATTACAAAGTGTGCTCTATACTAAATGGTAAGGATACTTCATATGCTGCTTAAAATAATCAGATAATGGTATATTGTCCGATACAACCTAGGAGTCTGTAGTTTCTCACACTTTCATCTTAGTATAAGATGAAATTGTCTCCTAATGAGAATCCTTCTCTGTTAAATCCGATAATGGATACTGGTTTTCTTGAGTTCCCACCCCTTTCCTCCCCAGGTGATTTTTCTAATTTCTGCACTTCACTTTTTTGCTTCTCTCCCCATCTTTCTGTGTCAATGCTAAATCAAAATGTTACATTCTTTTTGATGTGAATGAAAATGCAGTGACAGATGCTGGATAAAAAGTCCTGTAACTCATGAATTCATAATCCAGTATCTACTACACAGCAGAACTAAACCCTTATATTCAGTTCTTCTAAATACTCTTAAGTTAGTTACACTGGTTCCAGGCAGGGGAAATAATACTGGTCCCAGGCAGGGAAAGGAATAAAGAAATGGATGATGTCTTTAGAATTTTCCATATGCCTTGTGCAGAGAATAGTGGATCAAGTGTTTTAAACAAAGGAGGGAAGGAAACTTTGATTTCTTGTCAAGCGATTAAAACCTGATCTCTTACCAAGCTAGTTTATTTTGTTGCCAACAGTTCCCTCACCTTAAAGAGCTTCTTTTTCTCTGCAAAACTAACAGCAGTAAAAGAAACAGGCTCTGCAGAATGGCAACATGGTAAATATCTGCTCCACTTAATATGAGGACAGATTCACATTCAAATTTAGATACAGGGCCAGAAAACACACACAGTACCAGGTGCAAAGCTGTCCTCAGATGGTTCCTGACCAAATTTTACTTTTTCTTTTTTCTATTAAGTGCATGAAAGTTGCTGTCTTTGGGAATGTTTATCTCCTACTGCACAAAAATTATTTAACTGCCTTTGCCATTGAATAAATCCTGATTTTCAGGATTTCATATGTTCTGTTGTTTTGTTTTTTATTTGTTTGTTTTTATAATGTTGAGATTTACTGAATTTAAGAAACTGAACTCCTTTGATGTGACTTCAATGCATCAGCTGTGAAATTTGGCCTCCCTCAAAACTGGTGAGTTAGTTTTGATGCAGTTTACACCATATTCTCAGTGTTATTACTAGTCATTTCAGAGAAAATCTCTAAGCAGCTGTGGAGCACAACTTCTTAGGTATTCCATGTATCTTTTTTTCAGGAGAGAGAAAAAATAAAGACATTTGGTAAAGTCTGAAGTCAAAGGCTGGCCTTGGGTATTGTAGGGACAGAATTTTTAGTTTTATTATGCTAATAAACCCAAGAATAGATACATGTGATGAAATTATCTTCTGTGTAGCAACAGAGCATAAATCCTGCATAGCCCTTCAGCCTTTTGTCCCAATCACATTTGTGCAAGGCTGATTAATTGGCAGATTAATCAGCTACAGGGAGCTGTTTAGTCCTTAGTTCAGAACTAAAATAGGGGAAAGGTTTTAATTTGAAAAGTATAAATTAAAACAATAATGGAAATGATAAATTTTAAGGGAAGGAAGTTGCAATTAGTGAGTTGTATTAGCAAACATGTTCCAGTTTTTGTCTGGATGGACACAGGGATAACTTTTTATTGTGAGATCCATGGAACAGCCACTGCTCCAGGCTGCAAACCATTGTTCTGAAATGACCATGATCTTGACATTATCTGAAAAATAAACATTTTAAAATCAGTCTAAGACAGGATATACAGAGCTTTAACTCTTCATTTTAATCAGGAATGGCAGTAAATGCATTTATTGTGTTTTGTTCCTGTAACCTTCCGGTATGTCAAAAAAATAGGCTCATTCTATAAAAGCTATTATTTTAAATGAACAATATTTTTTTTTAATTTTGTTTTTAAACAATAGCAAGAGAGGAAATGCTCTCTGGATCTCTTTTTTCCCCTTGCAAATACACTGAATTTATAATAAAAGAGGTGAATAATTAATTTATTTTTTCCTTTATATAGCTAGCAGACTGCACTTAATGCTTCTACCATCAGAACTGATAAATAAGATAATGAAGAAATAGTGTTTTAGACTTTGATGTATATCTTTGGGTCACTTAGATGATATGAAAATATTTGGACTGTTTAGAAGAAATCTGTTTTCCAACAGTGAGTGAAAACCACTTATGTAGCCTACAAGCAGCAAGTGAGAACTACACCATCTAACTTAACCATGTGTACTAAGCTGACCACAATGAAGTTTTGTGTCTTCATCTCTAGAGGGATGGTTTACCTACCAATTTCTCAGTTGCTCAGTGTATGGTTTAAAGATGAGCACAGTGTATGTGCTCAGTAGAACTCAGTTTAAAAAATCTTTTTATTACAAGAGTCTCTGTGGTCACAGATGCTTACCTGTACAATTCTAAGTGGTGCCTAAGGATTTTTTGAAGGCTATTCTGCTGATTCATGTTTAGACAGTGGTGTTTTTATTTTACTTTGTGCTTAATGTCAACCCTTTTAGAGTAGGGAAAGTCTTATGAAAGTTATAAAAAAAATATTTTCAACTATATGGTAGGAAATATCCTTAGGATTGTGCATGCCCTTATGAAAAACCATAGTCCCTGTTTTCTTATTTGAGCAACAGCCATGAGTTCTAGTGAAAGAATAATTCAGATTACCAGATGCCAAAAGGATTTAGTCTGAAATGAGTTGTTTAAAAACAAGAAAAAGAAGTGTACTGAACCCAGTACTGGTTGACTCAAACTGCTCACAGACTTATGAGAGGGTGAAGGAAGGATGCTTTTCTTTAATTAATAGGGATCTTATTCAGCTAATTGTCTCAAGATAGTGATTTATTATGTATGACTACACCCAAAAGAAGTGGAAATCTTATTTCTAGGAAACAGCAAAGTATGTATGTCACAATGGGATTTTACCTCTGTTGGTAGTACAGAAATGAAGTTAGAAAATAAGATGCTCTTTAATATTTTTTTTCCCCCAGAGTTTACAATTCTAGCATTAAATATGGGAATTTTCTGTATGATTAATAATGGCAATCATATTTGACTATTCAAGATATCTATTGTTGGGAATTTATACTGGGTTTAGATTTTAAATGAGCCTTGTGGCATTTTCCCACTACTTCTAAACTGCTGTTGAAGAACAACTGAAGTTAATAGAGGACATACTAAAATAGAAAAGAAAGAACTGCAGCTGAAGAATTATGTCTAAATTAATTTTAGGAATTAAATTTGCTTTTGCCAGGAATATGTGTCATGGTATATCTCACATTTAATTTTTAGCTTATTTTAATATTTAACATGTGTATATAATTTTCATATAATGTGTCATCTGTATATTTATCCCTTTTAGCTGACAGCCCCCTTAGTCACTAAAGGCTTTAAAAAGAGACTGAGTAGGTCTGCTTTCAAGTGAACATGCTAAAAGAAACCAAAACCTTTCTGTCTTTAAAGTATGATGGTATTACCACACAAAATATCAAACTAAAGCAAGACAGTTCTCTGCATAGAACACTGAGGCTTATCAGTGGAACCTGATTAAAAAGTTTGCAAATAATCTTCTGTGCAGTGTGCGTTACGGGGTGAAATCCTTAATTTTACCTTCCATTTGGGCAACTTTAGCAGCCTTCTAATCTGAATGTAATTGACATAGCTCCCCATTAGGTTCCTATAGAAACACCCTTATTTCTAGGTCTGGTTCTGAGCCTTTTACCTGCTGCAAGTAAACCCTTTTGTTCATTTCCACCTTCTTGCCTGCTGTTCCGTGCTAGCTGTGGATCTGCCCACCCTCTGCTTTACAGCTGCTCCTCCAGAAAGGTCAGTGCTTCTCCAGGCAGCTCCCCTCTCCTCAGAGCAGGCTGCAGCCAAAATAAGGGAAAGCATAGTCTACCACTCTGCTCGCTATACTGTATATATAGTAATACACCATGAATAGAATCTCTGCATAAACCAGAAGCGAATTAGAAAAAGAAATACAGTCTTAGTCCCATCATTGCCTCTTCAGTATTATTTTTCCACCTGTATGTTTAATCACAGGGTAAGAAATCTGCTGCAAATGGAAATACAACGATGGTAATAACAAGAATACTCACAGCTTTGTACATAAATGCAGTGCAGGAAATTCTAATTAAATGATGATTCTTGCACAAAGACAGAAACTTTTTCAAAGTCAATTGTTGAGGATTGCAAATGAGTCTCTGTCTTTCCACTATAGAAATGGCACTAATGGCAAAACGTGAATACCCACTGGCTTCCCATAAATTAGAATTTCTTAGGTCTGTGTTCCAGAACACTGTTTAACAATAATTGCTGACAGTTCCTTATGCAACATAAACAAATCTTCCATCTAAATAGAGTTTCCAATTTATGGCTTATCTCCCATGTTTACTTATGAGCATGTACATGTAAATTGGCATAGGTAGATAAGATAAATTGGGTTTGTATCTTGGTAATTTGAATTCTTAATGATTAAGAGGCCTAATTTATTATAAGAAATTTAAATTAAGCCTTCTAAGAATGTAGTTAAATACAGAATGCATATTTACAAGACGTGTATTATAGCTGCCCTACCTAGTTTTCACTGTGGGTTCTGATGCAATGACTAACAGAAAATCTGCTCTCACTGAGATCATCTCAACCATTTGACAATACCAGAGGGGAGGGAACAGATGTAATTGTATTTCTCAGTCAGAGTTAAGGCAAATATTCAGTATTTTCTGGTGCAGTATTTAAACACCATTCTGGGCAGTATTTAATGGATTTGAGAAATCTGCTGTATGGCATACACTGTGTTAATACGAATTCATTGCCTGCTGTTCTCTGAAGCAATCTCTGCAAATAACTATTTCCTCTTTGGTGATTTCAGTGTTTTAAATGTGTTTCTCTATTTTTCTGCTGGTTACAGAGAGCAACAGCAGTCATTCTTCTCAAGTCTTGGTTCATAACCTTTAATAACCTTGTTAATAACCTTTTTCTATGTGCCAAATTTCAGTAGTCCAACTTGACATGCAGTGGAAGGATAGATAGTAGCACTACAACAGCCTTAACACTATAAGTGTCTTCACCTATGAACAGTAACCGACTATGCATTTAAACACATACTAAGCAACGAACATACAGCTCTAGTCTTCATTAGCACATATGAAGTACAGTTCCTTCATCAGCTTCATAAATCATCTTCCACAAAGGGAAACTGCATTCTGATTTCTACTGGAAATCACAATCAGATTTGCTCTTTAGGATGTTTGTAAGTACTTTGTTTTATTTGGATTATAGAATTACTGGGAGCAGGGAGGAAATTGATCCATTTCTGTGGCCCCAAATTTGTTAACGAATAGGTCTCTTGGAAATAATCAATGTGACTTCAGATTGAATGTTAGAATGTGCAATTATGTTTCACAAATCTATACGGATGGGTTTTTATTATAAATCATCTATTTCTTATGGTAGCAAACAATTTAGCAAATAAATAAAAAATGAAGATTGGCATTATAACAGCAGAGTACCCATTACAATTAAAGCATCAGAGAACTGCAATAAAAAGGATGCAGAAATTTGCAGTCTATTTCTAATACTCAGGTTTCTCTGTAGTTTCAGATTTTATTTTCTCATAGGCTCTGTGATCATAACAGACCACTTTTTGTCAGGTTTTCTTTATTTTTTTTTAAAGTTCCTCTTAGTCAAATACTTCCATTCCTGTATTGAAAGTATCCATTCCTATATGGGTAGTATCTCCCCCTGCACAGGGGAGCAGCATGGAGAGAAGACACAGCAGTTTTACTTACTACATGAGCGCTCACATGGCTTTTTGTTGGCTTTATGTGCATTATGAATCTGAAAAATACCTTCCCTGAGCCACTATGTATATAAAAATGTGTATTTTACCACCATCAGGTAGAAACTGTTGTTGCCTTTAAAGTGTATAGAGATCAGTTGAACATACTGGTTTAAGTACTATTTTCTTTCAAAGGATTGCATCTGGCAGTAGGAGGTAGAATGAACATTTTTAGATTGTATTATGATTAGGGAGCAGTGGAGAGGGAGGCCTGTTGCATGTGCTTGTTGCAATGTGGGAGAAATTGGAACCCACAATTTAAAAATAATTCTGAACTTTTATTGGTGGCACTTTTGGGGAAATCCAGTAGCATTTACTGGGAATGGAACCTGCAGGAGCATGCAGAATCAAATGAAATGGGCATATGAATCATCTGATCCTCTTTTATATTATTTCTACGGTATTTGTTCATAAAACTCTAGACTACAAAGTGTATCTACTGTTCTTTTAAAACTACAGATAGTTAAAAATCAACAAAAATCAGTTACAAAGAGGTTCTAATTTTTTTGAAAGTTATTTAATAACTTGCTGTAAATCCATAAAAAGTCAGTCTGAAAATAACTGGAATTTCCCACACATTGGGACTACGAAAAAAATGCTGTCATTTTCCATTTTCAAAAGTTCTCTTTTTTTTTCAACTTCCTCTTTAAAAATCATATAAATAAACAGTTTGCATAACATAAAAAGTTGACATTATCTCAATTTCTGAGCTTTGTGACTTTGTGATGGCATTCTACAATTGTGCTTACTGAAGGGATACTCCCTACAAATGAATCTGTCACAAACAGATGTGCGCAGAAAAGGGTGGACTCAGAGATCAATGTGATCAGACAAAAGCCATTTATTACAAAGCATCTACCCTTTTTATACTATTGTCTGCACCTGCTTACAATAGCCTGCTGTATTATAATCGGATACTTAGTGTATTATACTTGGATGCATGTACAATAACTTGCTGTATTAGTGGATACATAATCAATGACTTGCAGTGTTAAGATTGGATACATATACAATGTAGCACACAGCAACTAGTTACAATTGTATAACTTAAGCCTATGAGAACCTAGCCTTTAAAGCTTGCTAACAGTTCACTATTGTGTCTTAACACATTTCAGTTTCTTCTCATCTTGCTTGCACGGTTACTTTTTCTTCTTTACCCATGGCCACCTTCATCCTCGATTGATGTCGAGCTCCATATAGGCACTTGCTGACTTGGGAACATGGCCATTCTTTGCTAAAAATCCATCCACACAGATGGACATAGGACTCCATGAAAAAATCCTGAACATCTTCAATATCATTTATGTTAATGAGAGATGAAGGTGGTTAGTTTTTTGGCAAATCTAACTCTTATGGTGTGGCAGGAATATTGATAAAGTTATTAAATTACATCAGATGAATATATTACTTAAGTGCTGTTCTTGTATACCAGCTGGTTAAATATAACTTCAGTTTGATGCCACGGTTACTAAAGTGTATGTATGTGACACACACTATTTGGATTAGGAAGTAAATAAAATACATCCTGATGAAGTAGGTTACAATGTATTTTTTAACAGCTAAAGGAGGTCCTCATGGCAATGGTTTATATAATACAGTGAACTTTGTGCTAAACAGTACATAAAAGCTAGCTCACTGTAATTTTTTTTTAAGGTAATGTATGCCCAGAAGGACTAATAATAGGCCTTCTGAGTCACAAGCATTCATAAAGTAAGCCACCAGAGTTTTAAAAACCTAACAGTTGGGATTGAGTTTATTTGAAGTGAACAAGCAAATTACTATGTTTTAAAAAACAGTGACTCTTTTAAAAACACTATGATAATATGCTTCTAGATATTTAAGATCCTTTATTCTATGCAAAACCAGCATGTTAACTATTGGATTAGCAAAAATGCCTTTCAAGACCAAACTTGAACCCATCTTCTTGGTTTTGAAACACATTTGGAATGCTTGATTCCCTCACAGTGGTCCCAAGGGAAAATGTGTTAGCCTCACCCGTGTTTGTTTACTCAAGAAGGCATAGTTTAGGCATAGCATTTGGTTTTTAGTGAAGAGCTGCTTTTTACTTTAGCTATCCAGCTGGCTTGATACACATACAATTAAATGATTTGTTCAAAATCGCTAAGGGAATCAGTGGCTTGAGTGGGAGAAGAAAGTTGGACTGGGAAAAATGAAAATACTAGTTCCCATCATGGCACAATTTCTCAGTAGCATTTAAGTAAATTAGAGGGGCAGTCTATTGTATTTCACAGTCATCTGCACAACTCCCAGCATTGTATAGACTAAATTTACATCAGTAGGGAAATGTAGATACAGACATAAAACTGAATGGGGGGTAGGGGAAACAAAAAAAAAACCCAACCAAAATCCCCAAACAAACAACACCCCCCCAAACCAAACACCCCCTCCCCAAAAATGACTCAACAACAAAAAAAACCCAAACCAAACAAAAAACCCCAAACCCCTACAACGCACTACCCCAAAAAAAGCCCCACTGGCTTTCATGACAGGTATCTAAGCAGACAGTTCAGATAAAGAACAGAAAAAATTAAATAAGAATTTGTCTTCCAAAGCTTTTTGGTTTTGTAGGTATCACTTTTAGGGAAAGAGTTGAGCAATGTAAAGTCTTGCTTGTCTTTAGCCATTTATTAACCCACCTATATGAATTGTAAATCTAGGATTTTTCTGATTTACAGGTATTCAAAATTCCTATGTCTTTTTTTTCCCCCCTAATTATTTTCCCTTTTCCCATGTCAATACTGTCGTGAGACCACCATGTTGGTATCATACCACTTCTTTCATCAATAAGATTAGGTTATGTTAGATAACTGCAAATGACTTCTGTCTGTTGCATGCACTGATTACTGACAAAAGTCATAAGTTGTTGACATCTATGATAACAGAAGGTAATGACATGGACATTGGCTCATAATTGGCAGCACAAAATTTGGTGGTAAAGGAGTAGTGACATTTAGCATTTTCCAGTGTAGTTTTGGGTCAGGACATGGTGTTCCAGCAAGGACAAAGACTCCTGTGATTGCTTTGTACTCTCCTTCCAAACCTACCTCACTTCTCCAGGCCTTTAATTCCCTCCAACATAAATTTTTCAACAGTTTTCTGTCCTTGTAGGCTCTTCATTTCAGCCTCAGTCTCCTGGCTTAGCCAGTGCTGGCTTTCTCCTTGGCTTGCTGCCCGAGTCCCCTGCTGAACTCAGGATGTGGTTCTGCCAATCTAATTGTGGGCTGCTACTGAAAGGGGTAGTCCCATTCCTCCTACTGTCTGCCTTGGTCTCCCTTGTGAGCCGAGTCAAGAGAACTAAAGTTGTACAATTTGTTTCCTTTCCGTTCAGCTCTCTGAATCAGGTCATCCTGCAGTAAAGTGAACACCAATGCAAAAAGATCACAGCCAGGGTTGGAAAGGATAGTGGAATAGGGAGGGGAGACACCATCTCTTCCAGGAGCACTTCACAATTAATGTGAGTTTTACCAGTAAACTTCAGCCCCAAACTGCTCACTCTGACTTTCCTGTTCTTCATCTTCCCCCTTTAGTCCCCTTCCTAATGGCTTCCTATTTGCTTCCACCCGTACCAGTTTAATAATAACTCCATCCCAGTTACCCATCAGCTGATGCCAGCTGTCTTGCCCAGCTCCTTTTTTTAGTTTTAGTCCTTGCACTTCACTTGTCTTTTGTAGACAGACCTAGTCAGTAGCACTGCCTGTGGTTTCTTGCTCAATTGCTGTTTACAAAGTATTAGCTCGAAATGGGAAAAATATGCTTCAGCAGTTAAGACAGATACCTTAGTTTTACAAACTCTTCTCAAACCAGCTTTATTTAAGAAGCTCTTGTAATTTAAAATCACCTGAGACTTTACTCTGACTGCATGTGTTAGAAAATGGATACAACCCCTAAGAGTTACGAAGTAAAATTCCTACAAACTGAGCTTTCCTCACTTCAAGTCCTTTGTATTAAAAATAAGCAATGAAACAGTTTTCAACAATAGGTAGAGGCTCTTTTTCCTACTGTAAACAAATGCTGAATATCTGGACAAAAGTCTCCTGTGCGTAACACAAGTCAGCTCCCATTGACTTAACAGGAGTTGTCGTGCTATATATGAGAGCAGAAACTTGTCTCTGTGAATAAAGGAGTTTTTTCAAGAGTGAGGGGGCTCCGCACAATGAATGCATTTTTAGTAGCCCTTTCTGATTCACTGGCAAACTACCAAACACAAGAACTGTTTCTGTAGTCTTTCTCCTCTCACAATGACAGACATTTTCATTTTTAATGGGAAGTCTTTTGTATTTTTTCTCTCATGAAAATGTGTCTTATGTTTCTTGGTATTTTGTACAATGAAGTAGAAAGTATTTCTCAGATGTAATATTTTTGAAGTTGGTTCTTCCTGAGTTTATTGTGTATCTTCTAATTCCAGTTTAAAACTTAGCTGAGGATAAAGAAGCAGATTCGAGTCTAACTTACGCATACATCTCTCACAATTCAAAACCTCCTTTTAAACTAGACTGGGCAGACCCCTGTGGAAGTTACAGCAGCCCCAGGAAGCTACCCAGCTGGTGCCAAAATTGTGTCTTGCTGTAATCCACCCTAGACACAAACTAGAAAAGAAGGGGGTGGCTTTCTAGTCTTCAGGAATCCTCTAGTGGGCCAAAGTGAGATTCCCTTTATCCACACAGAAGAAATGCAGCTTGTGCTAAAGAACTGCCCTCTTTAGAGTTTCTGTACTGGAAACTACAGCAATCTTGCCTCCTATCTTACTTTGGTTTTCCCCCAAGAGTCCTACATGACAATTTTTAAAGCGAATTTAGCACGTATGCAGTGAAGATATTAAAAGGGGGTGGAGGGGGAGAGGGTGTTTGTGTTGTATGGTTTACATTTCTATCAATATCATACAGTATTTTCTTGATGGTAAGTCAAGGTTATTTTCTTTCTGTTGTGGTTTGGAAAACACATATTGCCATTAACACCGTCACAAAGATCAGCCGTGCAGATAGAAATGCATTTCCAGAGAAACAGGAAATTGTAAACTGAGGGCCATTCCCAGTGCTCAAAGTCTGTAAGGTGATGAGCCCAAACCTGACAACCATGAGACGTCCGTATTCAGAACCACTGGTGTCACTCGTTCATTTCTCTGAGTGGAATCAACTGAAATATTTCAGTAACCATCTGACCAAACATGGCAAAGTCCCTGTGGATGGCAGAAACAATTGTTCCTGCTTTCTGGATGTTGTCAGCAGGTGGAGGATATTGCTTCTGACCCAGAGTGTCACATAGCAATGTTATTTGAGGGTAAGGAAAGTCTTGCTGCCTATCTGCATGTAACTGGATTTCTTCCAGAGAGGAATCAAAACCTGTCTGAAAAGGGGTATCTAATCTCATGTTTAAAACCCTAGCAGAGGTGTATTCACTATCTCTCCTGATATAACCTATTTAAATATTTAATTACCCTCACAGTCAGGAAATGTCAACATTAGGTTTGTCTAGCTACAGTTTCCAGCAAATGGATACCATCGCCTTTGTCAGTGAGGTAGAAAAGGTCATGCTATCAAGATCTCTCTTCGATACTGCAGTACCTATTCAAAGTAATACAGTCTCTTGTAAGTTTTTTTTCTTTCATAAGCTGCAGTGTAGAAGCTTCATATTGGAAGATAGCTTGTTTTCTGCCCCCTGGATCATTTTTCAGTACTCTTATGAACTATCACTAATATTTTATATATTCCCACTAGTGTAAATATCAAAAGTGGATGCAGGGTTTTTTGTAGTGTTTCTTCACTAGTGTGCACACAGAGATCTTCTTTGTAGAAGAGCAGTTCTTATACACACTGGATTGCATTAGTTCTTTTTGCCACAGCATTGTCTATGCTTTGCTGAACAAATGAACACATCAATCATTCTATCCTTTCTAAATATCACCATCAAAGACTTTACACAACCCCCTAGACTGCCAACACAAAATACCTTCAGCTTAGGAATCCACATCCTGAAGGATGCCACTAGAAACACATTAACTCATTGACATCTTGCCACTGACAATTATGTTTTGAAATGTCATGGGGCCAGTTTTTAGTCAAGTTATTTCGGCATTAATCAGGTGGCTTGATTCAAAATGTCTTGTGGCACTAAATCAATAGCTTAGAGAAATCCAAGTTTCTAATGGAATTGTGATTAGGTCTATCAGCCAAACATTTAATTATTTAAAAATGTGAAGATGTTTCTTCCTGCTTGTGAGGGTCCTGAGTGCACTAAATTGGCCTTAATTGCCCTGACCAGTCTGACTGCACTCTTGCCCTACATGATCCCAGAGCCCCATTTCACTTGACTGGGCATCACCAGAGGTGTGTCTCCAGCCCTGGCTATGCCTACACCTGAACATGGTCCCTGCCGATTTGGACCCTGGCTCCAGGGCTGAGGTCCAGCCACGGGCTCTTCTCTGCCCCCCAGGCCTGCCCCATTCCCTAGCTGGGGGCAGTGGGATGGGCTCAGTTCGCCATGTCCTGCTGCACTCACCCTGAGGGTTCCCTGTGGATCCCAGTCCCATGGGAGCTGCTGGCCTGTACTGTGCCCTGACACCATCCTGCATAAAATGAATGCAGGTTGGGAAGGGATGTTGGCTGTCAAATACTGCACTGTAATTGCAGCTAATCCTATAGCAGATTATGCTGTTGGCATTCATTGCTTTTTATTAACTGGAATATGGATGGACCTTTCCATTTTTTTACCTGTGAGCAGTGTCTAGCTAATGGTTTTCTATGTTCATAAGTTAAAATATTTACCCTTTTGCAACCTGGAAATATTTGATTTTCAGTGGGGATGATGATCCACACTTCTGTCAAAGTCAGGCTCAGCTGTCTGAAATCACTGATTTTGGAAACTAGTGTAACAGGTACTATAGTCAAACGGAGCCTCTGGATTGACTAAAGCTGAGCACAAAAAGATTCCTGTGTTTTATGATGAGCAGACTGAAGAGTTACAGTGGTTGCCAAATAATACTAGTTTGTCTAATACTTTGGTTGACATTTCCTTTGATGTTTTAAAAATATGAATATATTTAAACATTGACATTTCATTGCATAACATAGGGAATGGTTGTTCCTTGGAGGCAATCTGATTTTTTTATCTGTATTAACTCTTGCATCTATTTAATGTTGAATCACTATGGTGCCCTGTCCAAAAAGGTGGCTATAGGCACATTTTGCTGACCTATTACTCTTAAGTGTGCAGGATACCTATTTGGATAAATTGGGAAATATAATTCAGCAAAGCAGTTGCTAGAAATGAGTGACATGCAGTGTTTTCCTTGGTGACATTTAGAAGAATAAAGAAACATGAAGATAGCTTATTTTAGGCCCGAAATGGAATATATTAGCTGACTGATGTGACATAGAGTAATGAGTGAGTGATATTTTCTGATGTAATTTTAGAGAAAGAATGATTTAAAAGATGTACTGTAACAGAAGAAAAGAGGCTATTGGAATCAGACATTCAGGAGGCAAACAGGTTTATTCTATTTATGCTTCACATTTACTGCTTTCTGGCATGAATAATGCTGCAACCATCATAAAGATTTACATTAACCATGCTGATACTTAATTCCTCTTGTTTGAAACATCCCTTGTATTGCTGCTCATACGTTTTTAAGGCTTTTTCACTCAGGTTTGGTTTCTGGCTTATTTAGTGACTATTTTAAGAACTGCTTTGATGTAGTAGCTCTCCTGTTACATTTGAGTTTTGCAAAGTCACTAATTAATGGTCCATTTTTTACATTGGCTGAGCAGTATATAAGGGTGAATATGTCAGAGCTGACCTACAAGGGCTGCTGGTGTGCAGAGGCTGGCGTTGCTCTGTTTAGTGTCAGAGAGAGGGGCTTTAAGGGAGTAAGCTCTGGATCCACACCAGAGAATAAATGGAGACTGTTCCTCTCTGTCAGCCCAACAGATGGAGAATGATGTGGTCTTTTTGGTCTTACTTTGACCTTTGCAATTGTGATAGAAAATGAGTTTTTCAGGTCTTATGCACAAATAAGTCATGTTATCAGTACCCTTAGAGAACCGTTACACATATGTGTTACCATGGCTTCAGGATGGTGGCACAATTAGAGGGAGTTCCGAGATGCAAATTACTTGCTAACCATTCTGCCTTCTGGTGCGTTTCTAATACGGTTGTGCTTCAGTCACAGCTGCTGCGGAGCATAAGCTCCCCGCCTGCGCGGGCACCCCCGCCTCAGCGCTGCAAGCGGGGTCGCAGACTAACTATTGCAGTGCTGGGGGCACGGAGCCGGGAGCTTGGCCGGGCCGTGCCGGCCGGGGGATAGGGGGTGGAGAGTGGGGGAGCGCAGGTGCCATTTAGGGCGCGATCTGCGCAGCGGCACCTCTCCTCTCCTCTCTCTCTCCAGAGATGGCGATGTCTCGTCTCCGCCGGCCGCAGCCGCACGCTGCCGGCCCCAAGCATTTCAGAAACGCCGTCAAGGCGCCGGAGCCGTTCCCCCCTGCCCTGTTTCCACCCCCAATCCCCGTTTCCCCACGTAGGGGCAATGAGACCGGCGGGTGCCCGCAACCTCTGCGACCCCCCGGCCCCAACCACCGCCGCGCGCGCGGGGCCGGCGCCACGCAGGGCCGCGTGCCAGCAGGCCCCCGCGTCGCAGTCGCGCAGCCGCTGTCCGCCAGGGGGCAGGCGCGCGGCGGGCCGGGATTGGCTGGCGAGGGCGGAATGATGTCGCGGCGGGTCCCGCCTCGCGCGGAGGTGGGGAGGCTAGGTCCCTGCGCGAGCGCTGCCCCGCCGGCCGTTACTTAGCAGTTGGGAGCGGGCGGTCGCTGCGGCTCTCTGTGCCTGGGAGGCTCTGCCGCTGCGGAGCGCGACGCAGCCGCTTCTCGCCTAGCCATGTCTAAGGAGACGAAGAAGCCCTTCCGCCAGAGCATGACCGAGTGGCGGCAGTTCATCTACAACCCCAACAGCGGCGAGTTCCTGGGGCGCACGGCGAAGAGCTGGGGTAAGCGCTCTCGCGGGCGGGAAAGGGCGCGTGGCGAGCCGCCCTGTGGTCGCCGGCGAAGGCGAAGGAAGGCAGCGAACGGAGACGAGGCCCCGGGGCGGGGGGGACGAGCGGCTGCAGCAGCAGGGCCCACGGGGGATGCGGGGGCCGCGGCGGCCAGGTGAGGCAGCTCGCGAGGCCGTGGGGCACGCGCCCCGGCAACGGTTACAACCGCCGCCGCCGCCCGCCGGTCTAAAAATAGCTCTGTGGTGTGGCAGCGGAAGGGGGGCAGCGCCGCGCAGAGCAGGTGGGGACCGGGGGAGGAAAAGCAGTTTGCGGGAGCGCGTCCCGAGCTGACTCACCCTCCCGCCTCAGTACGCAAATGCAGCGCACTGGGCCGCAGGCTCCTCCTCCGCGATCCGCCGAGGGATAGGGGGGAGGGGGGGCTCTCCGGGAGGGACTCCGGGGCCGCCGCGATGCAGCGGTGACGGGCTTCCGCCGTGGAGGTGTGGGGCCGGCGCCCACCCCGCGCTTATCTCTTCCAGTGGATGGCAGCCTGTGTGCATATCAATGCAGCTCCTACCCCCCACCCCCCGCGCTTCCCAGCATCGCTGGAAATCGAGAATGAATGAGCGCGGATTGCCTTTGTACTTCTAGACTGCAGCTGAGGATCAGAGAAGGAAAGCAAAGAAAACCCACCCAAAACCCCCCAAAAGTTTGAGCCCCAGTTCCAGATAATCTACAAGACTGATCGTTGTGTGGTTTTGTGCGTCATCGTGCTAAATTTATTCCAATGAAAGGCTTCTGGGCCTTCTGTTTTTCTGAAGTGAAGCTTATAAGTGAAGGTTCTCCAGTAAAGCTTGTGATGGCAGTGTTTGTTTTCCTATTTTCAGGTAATTTTCCCGTTGCTTTCCTCTGAGCTGGAAAGCATGTTATCATAATCATCTTGCTTCCAATAAAAATATTTGGATTTTCTGAGTATGTTTTCTTATATTAAGCAGTTGTATAAACGCTTTAATATTAGGATGTTTCTTCAGTCCTCATGAGACATATTTACTGACTTCGGAAAATGTAGTGTCTCCTCCCAAAACTTGGATGTAGTTGAGATACTTAATAGTTGTGCTTACAAAACCAACAAGAATCTCAGCGTGGCATAAAGGAACAGGCCAATACATCTTTGGCCTTGACACAATCTCAATGAATACTAATGTTGAAATAGTGAGGAGCCTTAAGCGGACTATGCATGGGGTGTGCTTTCTTCACTGTGCCAGTGTCTCTGGCCCTAGCTCTGACTTGAGTTCTTCTCCATTCAGATGGAAATAGGAGCTTGTGAGCTACTTTGCCAGTTGAATAGCAAAGGAGAGGAAAATTCCACTGTGCTGTTCTCCAGTGATTTTCTGTACAGGCAGGTTCCCTCAAGTGCGTGGGCTGGGTGAATGGGTGTATGGATTGCAGAAGTCTGTTTGTCATGAATCTGATGAGTGCAGAGACTGCGGGCATGTTAGAAATAGCTTGTCACTTCTTTAAGAATGTGGAGATGAAACAACCTTCTCTGTTTTAAATCTATCTAGTAGGATATGTCACCCTACAATGTTACCAGTCTGTGCTAGTCCAGGGCCAATACTTGGAATTGGTAGGACTTAGTTGGCAACTGAGTTTCAACAGCCAGCTCCCTTGATGATGTTTTCCATATTGGGAAAGTTTGTACTCTCCAACACTAATGATTCTGTGTACAGGCTTAGATAGCAGTTTGAGTAGTTTTACTTCATTAAATAAGTTTTCTTAAGTGGTTTAGCTAGTCGTAATGTAGTTGGTGCTATATGCCTTTTCCTCAGGCTGGACATAAAAAGGTAACTCTTCAGCAGCACTATAAGTTGTCAGTGTGTTTTTTGCCAATATCTGTTTGTTGTGGCATTTTGTGATTAACACACTTGGCTTATTTAGTTTAATTATATATAAAGTAAGTATGGTCTCTGACTGTTCTAGGACGTGGTGTGTGGCTTTCTGTTTGATTCTTATTTTTTTGTTTGCAGAACACTTACTGAGTGTCTCTGTTGGCACAGAAGAATGTGCAAGGTTTGGTCTCACTTCTGCAGTACTGCTGTAGGATTAGAGCAGTCTCACTGACTATTGTTTCTTTTCTGTTGCCAGTCTCCCCACTGAAAGATGGGGAGGCAGAGAGGAGAGCTCTGGTTGCCAGTCTGCTGGGCTGTCGTGTCTCTAGGGGCAGCATGATAAGAATTCGATTGGCTCTGATTCTTCCATGCATATTTCTCTTGTCTCAAGACAGCTTCTTCACAGAAATAGGACAGAAGCAGTAGAGGAACTGTTAAATAATTAGTCACAGTATATGCATGTTTTGCTTTAGACTGAGACAGTCCAGGAGGCTTATGTAACTTGTAACTGCAAGGCAGTGATTCTGTGTGAATGTGAGTGCTGTGGCACTGGAGTACTCATCTGCCATTCCTACATTAGGATTAGGTATGTCACCTTTTAGAGTTTGGTAAAAAACCTTGTACCAAGACTCCTCTTGCTGTAAAGAAAACCAAGGGATTTTTACTTTTCACAGACTTGAGGGATAATTCAGTTTGCATCTCTCACAAATCAGCACACCCTTCCCTATCCAAAATGAACACCGTTCCCCAACCACTGTATATTTTTAATTAACTGCCGTAATCATTAGTTGTATTAAAGAGGAGATACTGGAAAAATCTGTTGGTGACTTTTGTTGGTGGTGTTCTCAGAAACAAGGCATAAAGGTGCTAATAGTCTTCCTAAAGGTGATGGGAAGGTGGGTCAGTCCTGGGGTACTGATAAACACAGGGTTTATCAGGCAGGGAAGAGAAAAGAGTACTTGGAAGGCTGCCATGTAGTGCCTTCCTATAATTAAAAGGATTAGTGTTTGGCTCTACCTATAACGGCAAGGTGCTGTGCCTGCCTAGAATTATAGCAAGAACAGAGTGAGATAATTATGAAAGTATTTTAATGGGATGCTCACTATGCACTCAAAAGTATGCATAATCTTACAAGATAGTAAGGTTATAGAAAAATAATATGTGCCAAAAAAACCCAATAGACAATACAGAATCTAGCAATACTTCATTTGTGATCATACTAGGTGTCATGTCAAGCCTGTTTAAGCCCTTCTATAAAGCTAGTTGTGTTAAAGTGCTCAAGGTAGGTAGAGGTGGAATTGTCTTGAAGTACATAGGATTTCAGACCTACTGAATATTCTTTTGAATGCTCAGATGTATCCAATCCACAAATATGTGGTTGAGTTTAAACAAATGAACAAACAAACAAACAAAAACCCAAAAATCAAACAACAGACCAAAACAGAAAAAAAACTCACCAAACAACAAAACAAAACCAAGCAACATCAACAATGCCTGATACCTTATTTTTAGGAGAGTTTTTCCTAAGTCAGTAAATACATGGTCTTGCCAGTCATTGTAACAAAAGATCCAGTTTTGCTTCTGTTCCTTCTCCCTGAGTTGTTGCTGGGGCATACAGTGCTGTCAAAGTTTTAACTGCTTTTCTGACATTCTTCTGTGTTTGTTATCAGTGTTTTAAGCAGGGGTTTGTTGTCATTTAGCTTTCTTCACAAGCAGTGTAATATAAAACGTTCTGGCATCACTGTCTGTGACTGCAGTGAAAGTACTTACACATCCAGGTTGTGAATTGGAGAGAGACACAGTGCTTTTTTTTTTTTTTTCTTGTGGCAGATGGACATTCCTGCACAGCCAGGAATATGACTGCAGTCAAAATCTTACTAAACTTTTCCATTATACTGCCTATCAGCAGAAATGAATATGTGAGAAATCAGTAGAATATTTTGTGTTCCATGGCACAGATCTGTGAAGAAAGAAAGCTTGCCTTCTCATTGCTCTGGTGGTACAGTAACAATATATAGGGGGGTTTGTTGGGTTGGGTTTTTAGTATGTTGTAAATGCTTCATCATGACATTTAGCACTGGCTTTTGTGAGTCTTTGGAAGTATTGCACTAGACAGTTTTTATTGTCTCCTGAAGTGTTCAGCATGTTACATGTGGAACCCTGGCTTACTGTGAAATAAACTGTAACATAGGACCAAAGTTTTATTCGTTTTTTCCTCGTGTCTTCCTTCCCTCTTGCTTCCTCTCCATTCCCCTAACATCCCCCAAGTCTGGAAAACAGTAATTCTTAAGTGGCTAGGGAATAAAGTTGAAGTATTAGTGTTTATCTAACATGCATAGTTACATTAGTTTAAGGCAAGTAAATCCATCTGCAGGTGGACCAAAAGTCCTTGGTAATGCTGGCATTAGTGGTAGCCACTAGTAACATCACTTAAGTGTTTAAATCCCCCTAGTTAAAGATACTGAAGAATGATCTTGCAGATGATAGGAACCAGCATGGAATCCAGCAAACCATCATGACAGCATTCAGTTTTCATTGTTGCCCGTAATGTTGAATAGTTACTCCCATGTCTGCAGTGAGAATGTTTATGTTCATACTTGTGTATATCTGCCTATGTATTACATACAAGTATATATGCCAATCTGGTTTATGCCAGATTGACATGCTTTTTGTCACTTTTATTATGTAAAATTTGGAAACTTTGTATTCATTGTGGAAATGATGGCCAGGTATGGATTCACTGGAGTCAGAATTTCTAGTTTTCATATTGGAGAAGTGTTTTAATCCTTGTAAATCAATGGCAGACTAATGATGGCACCAACATGTTGGTTCAGAAATAGCAGTTTTCCAGATTTGACTGTTGCTTTTCTGTTAGGATATGAAGGAGTTCTGGTACTGTGATGACTTGGAAAAAAAAAAAGAAACCAAAGAGAAACCCCAGAAACCCAGTGAAAAAGAAACCTGCAGACCAAAGCAAAACAAAAAAATCTACTTGGTAAATTGTAATGCAGACATTTGGTTTTGGCTTTTTTTTTCTTTTTTTTTTTTTTTTTTTTTAAAGGCTTTGCATTTTTTTCAAGTTTTTTTC
>NDXB01008665.1:40590-56752 GCA_002631895.1 Agapornis roseicollis
TTTTTTTTTTTTTTTTTTTAACTTCAGACTCTTAAAATTGACCAGCATCTTTCAGCTGCATCAACACATGATACATGATCTTAACATGAGCAAGATGCAGTTGAGCCAATATGATAAATGTCTCTAGATTCGGAACAGAATTTATTCTTATGTAGTGTTCAGACCTTCTTAAGCAAATGTCCTCTTATAAAGGATTTTTGAGGATTTGTGCTGGGTTTTCTTTATGGCTAAGAATGGGCTAAAGGTTGGAAATGATATTATTATTTGTAATAATATCATCATAATTGACAATCTGCTTTATGTAAAAAAAGGGCGAAAAGGAAGGTGGCTTAGTTGTTTATTTCTCCCTATTTCCTTTATGGTAGTCAGAACCTTGGTAGTGGAGGGTGCCATGGGTAACTGACTTAATACTGGACTTGGGTGACACGTTTTTCTCTTGTGCCTCTTGTAGTTCAGGGGATAACTGTTTTTAAATAAGTCATAAAGGATGTTTGCTTAAAAAAGTACGTATGCCACAATTAGTTTTTAATGTAAGAATTCCTGTAACATTTCTGAATGATTTTTTTAATTGTCTTTAATACTTATACATGAAAGTTAATGAAATTGCTTATTTGTGTTTTAATGTTTCTCTTTAACTCTGTCGTTTTTCACTTGCAGTGAAACATGTCATGTTCCTGGCTGTAAAACTTTAAATTATAAAAAAAATCTCCACACACAACCTGGATGGCGTAGGTCGAAGGCTTTACTCTGGTGTTAAGCATACTTGGAAATCTCACATTTGATTTCATAATTGATATTTGACTTGCATTTTTCACTGGGCTACAACATTATCAATCAAATCCAGTTGATTTTAAAATGTGGGGTTTTTAAATCCCTCTTGGAATTGTAGGAATATGTAATCTGTTACAATCCTAGGTGTGATCCTGTGTTGAGGCTGCTAATTTTCTTCCTCTAGAAGAGCTCAAATCCTTTGTTTCACAGTCTATGCATCAGTCCTTCAAGTAGCTTTTCCTGTAGAATTTACACCATACTCTCTAGGCATACTGTGATCCACTGTAACTGGAGTAGTTCCTTCCTCTTAGGATGTTTGTGAAGTTTCCCTAAAGCAATAAATCTCTTAAAAATAATGTTTTCTTCATTGATGGCTAGTTTAGGTATTAGTTTAGGTTGTCATATTCACTTTGAAAAATGGCATTTAAATCTTTCATTTACAGTAGAATTCTATAGATAATAACAGTCTCTTCTCCCTCAAGCTCCCTTACTGTGTAAAACCCCTTCAGCATTTTTTCAGCCCTGTTGAATGCCAGTTCAGCATGGAGGTCAGATGACAACTGTAATGGTGCAAAGTAATTTGCAATCAGAAATGTTATTTGTAGTTTTATATGGACTCTCAGTCATAAAGGCATTTAGTTATGGCTTGTCTGGAAATAATTTAACTGCTGCTAATGCAGAAAGGAGGCTTTATGATACATTTGCAAACCTATAAAAAAGGTAGAGTAAAAAAAGCATTAAATGATATCAGTTGTTTTCTTTAGAATTTAAAAAGATATTTGTCTGTTATAAATTTCTGGTATTATTTATTGTTTCCCAATTTCAAGTATTTGTAATAGTTTCTGCCTTTGGATGAGAAACTTGGCCATTTCTGTAGGTAAATTCTTAATAGACCTGGGCTGCTTAATTGCCCTTTTTTATGTTTTCCAAAAGCTTACTGCGATTGACTATCTACAGTAGTGTCTTAAGAATCCAACATTAAGAGAACTTACCCAACTTTATCTTCCCACTGTGGTCTTATCTTCTCAAATACTTGTTTTGTATTAATAAGGCCTGACTTTATTTATTCATTTATAATTCTGGGAGATGAGTTTTGTTTCATGCCTTAAATTTTATTAATTTGGGAATCTAGGTTTTAATTGGTTTTGCTGGAGGATGGGAAGCTACATGGCAGCCTAAGCTGATGCTGTAATTACAACTTCTTCCCTTATGCCAAATTTGACATAGCTCAAACCATTTTAATATTCTAACTTAGAAGAAAACTAATCTGGTAAAAAAATACATTGTTGGTTGTTTTTCTTACCTTTCCTGGAATTGCAGTGTCAGTTCTCAGCTATACTTGAAGAGACAGATGCATGGCTATTATCTGTTAATCGCAACTGCAGCAGTTTTATCTGTTCTAATTATTTGTATTAAGAGATACCCTAAGGTAGTGTGAATGAAGCAATCATATGCCCTTTTTTGAAGATTCAGTCTCTTCTGCAGTATCTGGTGGTGTAGCGCCATTTCATCTGTTACTGAAGCTGTGATGAATAACAGAAGTATTGGGTATCCCTGTTAGGGGCAACTCCTGATGGTACAGGGCTGAATTTCTTAGCAGAGTATGCCTTTTGCTTTCACCTACTACTACTACTACTACAAAAAGCCTAAGATTTAACTTCATACTTTTCTTTACCCATATCCTGGGAAAAACAGTTCAGCTCTATCAAGGGCCCATACTCCATGTCAGTGTCTGCATTTTTCATTCTTCAACACAAGGCTGGACTTGAGCATTTGGTTATTTATGTCCTTGTTTCTCCCTTTTGTCTTGGCTGCCTAGCTGTAGATAGTTCCTGTTGCTATACCTGCAGCCAGCAGCTGGATGAAGCCAGCCAGAGGCCAGCACTGCAGCACATGGGGAACCACTGACTATTGCAGTGTCAGGTCATAGCAGTATGGGAGGCTGCTCAAGAGTGTTCATAGTTACCACAGCCTGATTAAGGCATACCCTTAATAAAGTTTCTTGTATTCTCCATTAACAGATGGCATCTAAACTTTCTGTTCAAGGAGAAGGAGGAAAGGACTAGCAGCTAACCTGGCTTGTCTGTTTTGATTGAGAAATCTTTCAAGCCATCTTTATGTATTATGAGTTTAAAAAATACAGTTTGTTTCTTGTGGGTTTCTGAGATAAATACAGTCACAGCCTCACTGTATATTACCTAAATCATTGAAGGATAGCTTTAACTGGAGGTTTTCTGGCTGTGGTTTGGGGTATTTTTTCAATTATTAAGTTCATTTGCTAAATATGGAAATTGGGACATGAATCAGTGTAATTCTTTGTTTGGAAGTGATTAAGTTGCTGATTTTGCTATTTCTAATCAATTGGGTTTGGTTTGTGAATTACAGTTATATGGATTGAATTTAAGCATTAATTCATGTAATAATGATTTTGATAACTGGCTTCAAACACAAAGTGTCTTCCAGTACTGTGGAATATAGGGATAGCCTTGATGGTTTTTTACAGTTAGGTATTTTCCAATTTATGGATATGATTTTTTAGTTGATTAGAGTGGTGTAGGGAAGAGAGAGTGTTCAGTTCTTTACTTGCACTTTTTCTTTTTAAGGACTTATGATTTCACCAAAGCCAGACACTGCACTGGAATTTTACTTTAACAAGAGTGATGCCCAGTCATATGCAGAATATGTTGCTACGCTTAGAAAATTCCTTGAATGTAAGTAAGTTACTGCAACTGCCCAAGTAATTCAGGAGTCTTAATGTTGAGTGCATTAGTTTCCTTTTTCACTTGTAGCTGCCAATTGCTAATGGAGGCTGGTTCAAGTTCAGACTTACTCTAGATATGTGAGTTATTAAAGTATATACGTTATAGAAAAAGGTAGGCATAAATACCAGTAGTAGACAGGAAGCCTGAGCATGAGGAATAGTGGAGAATTTTGGGTCCTTATCCAGTGTTTTGGCAACATGGTTATTTAAGTGCTGCAAGATGGAGAAATTACATACGCTAAAAGAATTCAGTGTAAAATTACACAGGTCATTTATTTGGAGGCAAAGTTTATCAAGACATAACTGATCTTACTCTTCATCTAAATGGCTTAGTAACAAAGTGAGAATCCTTTATTATTAAGAACTTTTTTGCCTGTTTAAAAAATTTGGCACACAAAGAGTAAATTAATTGCAATTTATTAACTTTCACCCTGGCAAACAGTATTTACAAGCAGAAATATTAAAACATTGAATTTAGAACTGAGAGAAGGTGACACAGGACAAGACTGAAGGATGGCAAAATCACTAATTTAAGTCATACGTTATTTTATATATGTGCCTATATGTACACTTAATGTAGTGATACACAAATCAGTTTAAAATATTAAGAATTGAGGAGATGCTGTAAAATCTCACCTGTGCTCATGAGTTGCTCTGTTAGCTACACAAGCTGCATACTTGAATCTATCTGGATTTGCAGTTCTGGTGCCTACTAAAAGCCTCCATGAGCAGACTTTCCTTTCAGAGCTCTGCCAATGGTTCCTGGGAGGAATGCTGCATTTCATGATTACTTTCCTCTCCTGCAGTTCAGTGGGTTTTGGACTCTCCCATTAAGGATGAATTTTCCCATTTTACTTTGTTTATGCTTAACTGGGGGCACAGTGTAAGAGAGGGGAACAAAATCACAACGTATGTTAAATGTGAATAGATGAGTGTTTGTGATGATTTGATCTCTGTATTTGTGAAACACAAGGAAGTGAGAAGCAATTTGAGTTGTTAGTATAATGTAAGTTGTACTACCTGATGTAAATGTAGAGACAATTTAATATTAGTCCTTGAAATGCTTGAAGTTTTCTTTTATGCTTATAAAGGAAACGTGCAAAGGGAAAACTGGTTTTGTTTCCAGGTAAAAAATTGAATGTTTATATTTTAATACATAATAAGCTTAGAATACATAATTAGAATTAGTTTATGTACAGAAATTAATAAAGTTTTGATTAATAATATGATTTGACAAACAGGACAGCATTATTTCTTCTGTAGTGCTCTATTTGTTCTTCCATTCAGTGCCGCTTCTTGATGGGCTTTGAAAAAGAGTTTAAGATGGATATGAGACATAGTGGTCTGAAAATAGTCCTTTGAGAAAATTCCTAGATAAGTAAAAACTATAAATTAGATGTTTAAATAGACTTTTGCAGGTTTTGGTTACTTGTATGCTTTATACCATTGATTTACAAGCTGTTTCTGTTTCATAGCATATGATGATTCAAAGCAATCCCAAAACATAAACTGTACACCGGGAAGGATTTTTGATCAGAATGATGTTGCTGTTAAAAAGGCATGTAGGTTTAACCTCTCTGAGCTTGGCCAGTGCTCTGGAAAGGAAGATAAGACCTTTGGCTATTCTAAAGGAACTCCCTGCGTGCTTGTGAAAGTAAATAGAGTAAGTGCCTACTTATTATATATTCTTATACAAGTGCTCCCAGCTACCACTGTATGAAAAATGACTGTAGAAAAGGACTGAAATACGTGCTCAGTTTGCTTCTCAAGATATTTATATTTCTGGAAGAGTGTAATTTATGGAAATGCCTAGCAATTCATGTGTTTCAGAGAGTAAGATGGAGTGAACTTCCGAAACATTCTAATACTTACAAGTATTTATTTTTATTTGTATCAAAATAACCAACCCCTTTGTTTTAAGGAGTACAATGCAAGTTTTTGCTTACTGTTCTGTGTAACAGGTTCTAAACCACTGTGCAGGTACATTGTGGTTTACTTTGTTCTTGAAATGTAATTAGAATATAATACATTCTGTAATTCCTAAACTACATAAGATGATGAAAACTTTACTGAGTAAGTATTTTACTTTTCAGTGATATTACACATTACTTGAACCGCTAACTGGTTTTAGCTGTTAATGTTACATGCTGAATATAAAATAAGAAAATAATCCTTACTGTGACCACTGTAACTATTTGAGCTTATAACTTAACAATGATTTAGATCATAGTCCTAGTCTAAAATTGTGCTTCATTAGATGGATTTGCTCCCTGTATGAACTCTCTCATATTAAGTGGGGGGAAAATTCAAATTTGGTATGTAAAACTGGAAAAGGAAAGAGACTGTAACTATTTTAATTCTCTCTCTTTTAGATAATTGGGTTAAAGCCTGAAGGAGAACCACGTATACAGTGTGCATCTAAGGTTAGTTCTGAATGTAAGAAGTAAGCGTGTAGTTAATTTTCCTTGTAATTAGAATTAAAAGTAATTTCTTTCACTCTTTTCCTTTCTTGTTAGACTTTGTATTTTATTTTCCTTGTTTTCAACTTGATGTATGTCTAGTTTAGTGTCTTTAATTTCTTCAGTTTATTACAAAAATACTTAGTTGTTGTTTTTTCATCTTTAGATGGATTTGTAATACATGGCTTGCTTTAGAGTCGAGAAAAAAGCATACATGTTATTTGTGATCATATTTATTTATTTATTGTGAGTTGTATTTTGTTTTCCCATTTCATAACCTGTATTTTTATTTTTTCTTCATGCTGCAAGTGCACCTTAGACAATTTTATAAATGATGGGTAAGACACAGTGTGGAAACTTAATGTTCAAGTAAAAGCTGCCTTCAAATCAAGTGTAAACTACTTATAGTGACTAATCTATTTGTTGTGTACCAATGGATTTACACAGACTGTTTTATGGCAACTAAAATAATTACTTTGACTTCTGCATATTTTTCCTAGACTGCTTGGGGAGCAGTAAAAGCCGTGGTAAGTTAGTAATTTGAGCAAGGGATGGAGTCATGCCTCTTAACTTGAGATGGCTGATAAAAATGTAGGCTGGGAAATTTCAGCAATTAATGAGATGAATACTGTAAGTGTTCCTGCCTTCATCCTAGGTACCTGTACTAGGCATAAATTTTAATACTTGATTTTGGTGGAGCCTTGAAAATTTTGATCTCCCCATGACAGTCTGTTGCAAGTAAAGGTGATTCTTTCTCTTATTTGGGACTGATTTCTTTATGTCCACTCTTAAAAATTGTTGTTCTACTGGAGGAATTATTGTTTCTTTAGAATAAAGCAAATTCCTTCTACTTTTATTAGTACTCCTTCTGTAGTTTATAATTTTTCATAATGTGGCATCCCAGGCTGGTCAGAAGTTTGCCTCTAGCTGAGTTATTGTTAATGACAAGGTTTTTCTATCTGTCATCATATTGAAAGTAGTAATGTTTCTTGAGGTGAATTTGCCATCTGTAATACAACGTGGCTTTGTTTTACTAATTTTACTATTTAGGTCTTTCTTTTGGTTATTTCCCAGTCTTTATCTGTAGATGTGATTTCTTGAAGTTCAGAGTTTTCAGTTTCATGTTGCTATTTTTGCTGTCCACCCCATAGTTTTTCATGATCATTTAAATGGGGTCGAGTTCTGAAGTGTTCTGAACTACTTACAGCTTGGTGCCATCAGTGTAAGAACATTATTTTACATCTCACAAGTCCTTATTGAGAACACTGAATAGAGTCCAGGACAGTCATCTTCATCCTAACTGAACTTCCTTGTGATGTGTTGAGAATTAACATTCAAGTAATTTAGAAAATATTGGTGATAATACTGTTTTATGATGATTCTATTTCTTCAGGTTTCTTATATGGAAGAGACAGTCTGTATGTGACAGTGGTAAAAGCTATACTAAGCAAATCAGAGATGATGCTTTTTCTTATCCTCTTAATGGATTTCACTAGCAAAAGTAGAAGTTTGATAAGAACTTAGTCGATCTTGGTGGGGTCTTTTGCTACTTTTTTACCCTTGAGATACTTGCCAATAGACTGTATTGCATGTTATGATACGTACTTTCTTGCATCCTCTTTCTTTAAATACAAGGTACTGCATTTTTCCATATACAGTTAAAATTCTCTGATCTACATAGATGTGGTGGTTTTAAATTTTGAGATTATTAATCTTAGTAGTTCTTCAGTGACTTCCAGAGAAGATATTTGTCAGGCTTTGCTACTTTGAATGCATGTATTTTCTTTAATTAGCCTGTTCTCGCCCTCATTCATCATGATTTAACTGCTTTGGAAAGCTTAAGTCTTGGTTACAAGTCCTCCATCTCTGTAGACCCCAAAGCAGCAGCAGCAACAACTTTCATTTTCTCCTTTTGTCTGTGATTCATTTTTATGCAACTTCTGTTATGCCCCTTGCTTATTGAAACTCTTACTTAAAGGATTACACTGTTCTTTACATCAGCTTGTGAGGCCCTGTTTCCAATTTCATTTTTATTTCTTTGACTCCTTAGGATATGAGTGCTGAATAATGGTCTCTTCTTCTACTCTAGTGGATAAGGTGGATGCTTACCTGGAAATAATATGTTGTGACTCTTCTGGATCATGTTGATGCCAGTAGGTCCACTGTGACCCCCTTGTGTGTGCACTAGAAAGGTGGAGAAGGATAGCCCACAGGCTTTTGTGCATTTTGCAGGCAAATTTATAATTGCATTGCATCTGCCACTGTATTTGAATGTTCCCTACATACTGGCTCATAACAGAAGTTGAAGTTTAGTGGTCATTTGTACTTCTGTATTGATTCTCTTATTCAGGGTGTTTACCATATCTTTAAGTAACAGATGTGTTCTGTTGTGGTGTTTTGGCTTTGTGTGTTTTTTTTTGTGGTTGTAGGTTGTTTTGTTGGGTTTTTTGTTTGATTGGGTTGGTTTGGTTTTGTTTTTTGTGGGATTTTTCCTTTTTCCTTCTGTGTTGCTGTCAGCAACTGTGGATTGAAAGAATTCAGGATGGACTGCACTGGGTGTTTGCTTCATGGAATATATGACTATAATTGTGCAGTTCATAGTACAAATACTAAATATTATATCAGAAATCTTTTAATGTCTGAGTGACAAAGATGGATTTTGCTTAAAAGGTAATTTAATTGAGCAGAGCAAAAGTCCTTCTATCAAGTTTGCTTCATCGTAGAGCAGATATTTTTTAACCTGCAGATTTGTTCTTCAGCAATTTTTCTTCCCCCTTGATTTGTGTTTTTAAATATTTTTTTGTTGTCTGTAGTTAGCTTGACATATCTTGAGAGCAATTTGGAGAAGTGTCTGTCTGGACTTAATGCACTCTGACTGTTAAATGGGGAAAAAAATATAAAAAGTGAAGAGGCCAAGAGCTTCTGTCCACGCATCCTGCCAGTCTTTGCCACCTGAAACATCATTCAAGGTTTTCACTTGGAAATTCCTGTTCTTCAAGCATTCTTCTCTGAGGCAATTCTTCTTTCCTTTCCCTGCATCTTTCCTATGGGATTTTTTTAAAATGTAAAAATTTTAAGTAGATCTAGTGTTTCGAAGTCAACAGGCTCAATGGTTGGGGATGGTCCTCTCTCTGCTCCCACACAGTACTAGCTGTCATCACTGTAATTTCTGTGGATTAGGGAAGTGAACGTTTGCACTGTCAGATACTGATTACAGCTGGTTTTAAGTCCTGCACCCTGGAGGAACTGAGCTGCTGTAGTCTTGAGCTCTCCACAAAGAGAAACAAGCCAAAAAAGGATTGTGTTTCCAAGAAGTTTGGAGATCTGTGGCTTAGGTCTTTAGTTTGGAGCCGGAAGTGTACAGTTTCATGTGCAGTGGAACATCTTGCAGCAGTATTCTTTCAAGTTAAAATTACTGAAAACCAGTAGATACATATATATATATATATCTATATTTAAATTGTGTAGGGATATTAATTAGGAGTAATAAATTATGAAATAAGACATCAAACCCCACAGCAGTTGCATGAATCAGGCAATTGCATGTCCCAGATCCTTTCTGCTATTGCACTGATAGCCTAATGCGTATATATTTATGACTNAAACCAGTAGATACATATATATATATATCTATATTTAAATTGTGTAGGGATATTAATTAGGAGTAATAAATTATGAAATAAGACATCAAACCCCACAGCAGTTGCATGAATCAGGCAATTGCATGTCCCAGATCCTTTCTGCTATTGCACTGATAGCCTAATGCGTATATATTTATGACTGCATGCATGCCTTGTGTTTAGCTGCTCCAAAAACTCTACTCCTGTTTATTATCTACCTTACGTTATCCTGTATTCCAATTTCAGAAATGTATTTGAAAAATTAGTATTTTTCAGCCGCATGAGCTTTAAATAAAATAATAATGGTGGAAAGCAACACATTTCTACTTAGTACTTATATTTGCTAGCTCAAGGTCCAAAATAATTAATAAACAAATACTGAAGAATGGTTGTAACTTAGACTGTAAAGGAACAAGAACATCCTATATAACATACTATATGTTCTTTTGAGGAGATGAGAAGGTATTCTTGACTTGTGGTTTACTGTTTTTTTTATCTTTGTGCTCCTTTTTGCTTAGTTATATTACTGCAGCCATTTTTTAAACTTCGAACTGTTGTCTTTTCAAAATTGTAGTGGGTGTATATTGTAATACAGAAAAAACAATGAAAGTTATTAAAGTACTTTGAATTTGTGAATTACACTGAACAAGCAGTGTTCTGAAGATACATTTAGCATTTTGGGGGGTGCTCTAGTGGCATTTCCATTTATTGTGGTTATATGTTTACCTTGTTATACAAAGCAGCCCAGAAAGCCAGCCTGGGTTGCATCAAAAGGATCATGGCCAGCAGGTTGAGGGAGGTGACTCTCCCCTTCTATTCTGCCCTTGTGAGACCCCCTGCCACCTGGAATACTTTGTTTGGCTCTGGGACCTCCAACATAAAAGGGATGTGGACCTGCCTGGGTGAGTCCAGAGGAGGGCCACAGAGATGATCAGAGGGCTGGAGCACCTCTCCTATGGAGACAGGCTGAGAGAGTTTGGGCTGTTCAGCCTGGAGAAGAAAAGGCTCTAGGGAGACCTTAGAGCAGTCTTCCAACACATGTGATTAAAAGGGGAAAGCTGGAGAGGAACTTATTACAAGGGCATGTAGTGACAGGACAAGACGTAATGGTTTTAAACTGAAAGAGAATAGATTTATATTAGATGTTAAGAAAATAATTATTCATTATGAGAGTACTGACAAACTGGAATAGGTTGCCAAGAGACCTCATGGATGTCCTATCCCTGGAAGTGTTCAGTACCAGATTGTACCAGGGCCTTGAGCAACCTGGTCTAGAGGAAGATGGCAGGGGGTGGAACAAATGTCATTTTTAAGGTCCCTTCCAACCCAAACCATTCTATGACCCTGTGATACATGTGGGCACTTCCTAGTGGTTTGAATTTGCAGTGTATCCTTGCAGATGTCCTGCCAGGATACACAGCCCTGAGGAATACTGTGTATAGGTAGATGTATCTGTGCATTGCTGTACTGATAGCCTGTGTCTGGGTTAACTTAATCATATATAGGTATTTTATGTATCTTACACATTGTGTGTCTCTTTAGTCAGAAATTAGACACTAACTTTATAGGTAGCTTAATCCAAAACTTTTTACAAGATTTTGGATTATAGGTGAAATTCTACAAATAAAGCATCATGTGTATGTTGTTATTCTAAGGTGGTGATGACACACAGAAACTCTAGTAACATCATCATTTTAAACTTGGGTTTCGTTTTAGATAGCCTGTATGACAAGGATATCTGAACAAATGTTAGGAACAGTACACCATTATGAGGAAGTAATAGATTTTTGTGAATTATTTTATTTTTCAAATTTCAGAGGCTTAAAAACATGGCTTTAAACAGAAATTAATAACTTTAATGCAGATGTGCTCTTGGTTCACCAAAATTTACAAGCTGGCTTGTGGATTTTGGGGATTTTAGGTTATGTATGGGTTTTTTTTTTTTGGTTGCTATTAAACTATCCATTGCAATGAGTATCCTCTTCCTCCCTCCCCTTTTCTTTGACTCATCATGGAAACATGAAGGCAAGATGTCTTGACTTGATTACTAAATACTACTGTTACTAATCCTTACTGTACCAGACGTGTGCAGCATGTAATTATTTGCCAAAAATAGATCTATTTTGGAAGTTCTTCTAAGAGTTTGTAGCTCAGTTGCCTGTCTCTAGGAATCTTGCATTTTATCAGTGGGTTATAATTCTAATTTTGTATTAATTTTTATCTAAGCAGATGTTAACATTTAATTCTGTTGCTATCTCCAATCACAGGAAGCAGGCATGGTTGAGATAAATTATTTTCCTCCTGAAGGCTTCATTGACTTAATGTACTTTCCATACTATGGGAAAAGCTTGCATGTAAGTATGCCTTAATTATGGTCTTAATTTGTAAATGTTTTGTTTCTGTTTACATTTACAGTTACTAATATCAGATTGATACTGTGTAATGAAGTACTCGTAAGGAATATTACATATGCAGAAATGTCACAGATTAGAGGTATGCTTTAGCAGATACAAGCAAATATGCTGGGCATTGTCCTAACGAAGAAGAGGCTGTATACTAGCAGTATTAAGGGCATCTGCTGCTTTTTGGTCACTGATACCTTTTCTAATCTTTTTGCATGCAGGGAAAGGCAGGAAAAGTAAACTGGTTCTTCAGATTACAGTACAGTTTCTAATGGTTATAATTCTTGGCGTTATGTATAGGATATTAAGTTTATAAATCGTTATGGTATTGTTGATATATGGTATTCTTTGTGACTCTGTGGTTGTTTTTTCTATTTGCTGTTTTATGCAGAAGCACTTCAAGGTAGCAGACAATAATTTTAGTATTTTATTTTTTTATCTTTGTTTTTCTTTGCTTGCCCCATCTACCCTTACTGTATTCTGAGATAAATTTTGTTTATTTAATTGAATAACATGTTTAGAATGCCTCTTATTGACCAAATTATTTGGTCTCATAAGCATGTTCACTGTTGAAGATAAAAGTACTTTTTAAATATAAGTCTACTAGATCTGTAGTATACCACAGTGGCTGGTTGTAATTTCCCAAAAATGGTTTTTGCACTAAATTATTCCTTTGTCAGTTATTTTTCCAGTGAATTCTATACTTACTTGCAGCAGTTTACATAACTGGTTTTTTATATCCTCACATGGCTTTTACTAATGAGGAAGGAGTTAATTTTTCTTCAACATTTGCTTTCATGTTTTTTACGGTAGTTCTGTGTTTTCCATTTTCTTGCCAGACTTTCTGAATTGGTAAACCATTTTCTTAGACATACAAGATAAGAAAAGACCGTCAACTTGTGCTTCCAATAGGCAGTCAGTGCACACTTGGAATGAAAGAATAGGGAAAGAGATAACTGCTTCCCAAAGAAATGCAAAATACAGCATCAGTAGACCTTGAGATGTCAGATGCTAGTTTGTACCAAAGACGGGATGAAGAACTTTCCTGACAAAATTCCTGTCTTGCTGCTATTCTGATGGGCGAGGAAAGATTTAAGAGAGTTATGAGGTCAGGCAAACCTCAATGCTATTCTTTGCGTGATATAGGGATTAAGAAAAAACTTGACTCTATTTTTTTTCTTTCAGTTCTTGGTTCAGCATCCTTTGAAGTTCACTTTGTCATGTAGACCAGAGGCTGTGGTTTGAGCCATTCTTGCTTATGTAGGGCTCACTTTTCATAACATTAGTGTATTGTAAAAGAAGAGATATCTAATGTGGTCTTGAGACTGGATTGATTTCTTGGCTGTAGAACAGAATTTTTATATTAGTATGGAATTGTGGAATTGCTTTATTCTGTAAAGGGGTTAAGAGGTTTCAACTAATCCTGCTGCTCCTGTGCTAAGATAGGAGCCATAAAAGTACTAACAGCTACAGTTTCATGGTCCAAAAAACACTTATTTGCCCTGTGCTGCCTCAGCACAAGGAGCCTAGCTCCCTGACCTTGAGGAATGTTACCTTTTTTTGATGATCTGTTGTGCTTAATGAGAATGTAAATTCACTCAAATTGCAGAGTAAATGTCCATTCTGGTATCATCTGTCCTCAAAACATCGCAGAAATGTCTGCATCTCTCTGAAAAATCTTGGTGATGAGAAGACTTCTCTGAGGAAATGAGGGAACTGTATTTCTGGTTTTTAGAAAACTTAAGTACAATGTGGTACCACCCTTACAACCAGAGAATTATGAGGATGCCTTGCTTAGCTGCATCTCCCCTCCCACTCTGATGTATATAGGAGCACAAGAAGATTTGTGATTCAGTAAAATCACCATCCAAGGAAAGCAGTTACGTCAGTCTACTTCATGCTGCTGCTTAACATGGAAGGTTTTAGCACATCAGCTTCTCTGCCATTATTCTCTGTAAATGAGCCTTTGAGTACTCTGTAGTGCTTTCTCTGGTAGTGAAGTAGGATGATAGACTCCTTAATACATTTGTGTTATTTTTAGGTGAAGTTAATGAGCAGGGAAACAAAAAAATCTAATGCAAATTTTTGTGCCATTAAAATTTAAGGGTTATATTTGTATAATACTGTAAATAATAAATAGTGTCATATTTAGTCCACTGGCTGACATGAATTTTGACAAGGAAAATAACTAATTTTACTTAGACCTAAAAATAAAAATAAATTATGGAAATACTTTATGACTATTGGATGAAATGCTGCTTTAACTGTAAAATAAATAAGCTTTTATTTAGTGTGTAGGCACTCTACAAGAGAATTTAAGTTGTCCTAATTGAATTGGACTTGAGAAATAATATTGGGTTGACAAAAAATGAAATTCTGCATTCATTCTTAAATTTTAATTTTCATTATAAGGAATGGAGTCAAGAATTCTAATTGTTCCACCAAATATGATTGAATATAGGATATTGTCAGAATGTTCAAGGAAAGGTTTCTGTGGAGACCTATCAAGTAAATAACACATTTTAGAATGGATTGTTGCTGAAAAACTAAATGGGTTAGAGTGGAGAGGAAGCTGGTTTGCTGATATTTGTTGAATCATGGTTTTGGTCTGTCAGAAACCACTGAAAACTGTTCAGGAAAAGGTATCTTCTATATCAGATTACAAAAAAAACCCAAAACAACAACCCCAAAACAACCCTGAAAGACAAGACAATAGAATGTATAAAGAAGGAAACTATCATTTCAGAGGCTGTTTCAAATAGAGGTTTCTAGAAAAGGTAAAATCATATGCCTCTTGATGATGCTGTCTGTGACTTAAATTATGTGGAATGTATTAGTTAAGAAACAGTGTAAGAATGTACACCTGATTGTTGAACTGGGGGAATAAAAAACTCTTACATGAGTCAGACTGGGCTTTGAAAAGCTGGGTTCTTAATTAGCTTTTGTCTTAACTGTTCTGGTGGATTAAAATTTAAATGCTAACTTACTGTGGTATCTCAAATATTTTCCCCATCTTTCTGTTTACTAGGCTCACTATTTACAGCCTCTAGTGGCTGTTCAACTAGCAATTAACTCCAACAGTACCAAAGAAGAAATAGCAATTGAGTGTAAGATCCTGGGCTCACCTAATTTAAAAAATGAAGATGACCGTGACAAGTTTCTGGGACGAATTGCCTTCAAAGTTCAGATGACTGAATAGCTGGAGTAAAAAATTCCCACAAAGTAAACATTGTGTTGTCTGTTTTGTATCATCTGGACATGCCATTTTAGGATATGAGACCACCTTAGAGAATGTTAAGGTGGTTTATGGCATTCAGGGTAGCATAATAATATGCTTCCAAATTGTATGTTTAAAATCCTTCAAAATAAATGCCTATCCTGCTTCTGCCTGCCCCCTTGGAACAGTGTACAGACTATAGTTATGTCATAGGGACCTGTAAATAGCTGTTTTCAAACACATAATAATGGTGACCTTTGTCTTGTTCTAAAATGTGGTTTTATTCCCCAAGTGAGTGTCTCAAGCTTAATGTGCTGTGCTATGTAAATATTGTATTGATTTAACACTGGTTTAACTGTCATATCTCAATGCTGACACAGTTATAGGGATAAATAATAAATGGTACATGATTGACATAGTGATTTTTTTGTAAGAGTAAACGCCTCCAGCGTAAATTGTACGGAAGTGGGTGGGTGGATGGCTGTGTGGAGATGCCTTAAATTGTAGACTGGGTGGCATGAGAGAATTGAAATTGATCTTATGAATTGCTATGGATTTCTGAAAGTAAGTGCTAAACTAGTACTTTCTTGTGCTTGTCACTGTGCAAGTATTGTGTACATGTAATACTTGGTATAGAGTTTGGTATTCTAGCTGAGGAATTGAGTCTTCGTGTTGTTAATTGCTTGCCATATGTGGAGCACAAATAAAATCTATACAATATTTTAAACTTTTTAGTTCAGAAATATCTATAGAAAACAACATAGAAAACAAATTGTTTAGGGTCCTGGTAACAATTGTATGATAGAGCTGCTTCAAACAGCCTTGCTGTTGTGGAAATAGACTTTCATTTTCCAATTAAAAAATTTCCTGAAGAATCTGTTTCAAAAAAAAAAAAAAAAAAAAAAAAAAAAAAAAAATTTTTTTTATTAAAA
>NDXB01008665.1:56854-91164 GCA_002631895.1 Agapornis roseicollis
AAAAAAAAAAAGGAAAAGAAAAAAAAATTTTCTTGATTAAACATTCCTGTTTAATTTATATACTCTGTTTTGTTGCATCATTTTAACATGCTTCACATCTTCATCTGCTCTTTCATCTTGGATTTTCTGTGTATTTCCACATCATCCATTTAGAAAACTGGTGTCATCAGCTGCTTGATAGAAATACCCTATACTAACTTGGAGTAGATTACTTGCAGTTTAACTTAAAATAGAGTTGCTAAAATTACTACAGACTGGTTTATTTGTGACTGCTCCTCACATTAAACCAAGTTGACCCGTTATATTGGGTTATAACTAATGCACTTGTGCTGACATGGGATTTATGTTGCTCTTCCCCAAGGTTTTTGTTTGTTTCGGTCTTGAGTTTTTTTGAGCATGTGGTCCACATTCTAATGTCTTTTCAATACTGAAGACCATAGTAGGTCAGCATTTGTGTAAATACCTGTATGTTCTGTTAGTTAGGCCTAAATTTGTTATTTAACATGTTTTTATGCCTAATTCTTACAGTGGTTTTTAATATTTTATTTAAACAAATTATATGAATGATTACTAAAGTTTAAGATCTAGTCTTAATGTCCTGCTTTGAAAATGTTTGAGGCCAGTCTAAGCCATGTTAGTGCAAAACCTTTTTAGCACCTGGGCAAGGCTACCCTGGTGCACAGTTGTAAGAAGCTGCTCTTAATGAGACTTGAACAATATCTTGAGCCTCATTAAAAATAGATTTATACTGATCTGATACCATTCTGCATGCTTTTTTGTTGTCTATAAAAGAAAAAATTGTTGTTCCTACAATATGCAATGGATACTTTTGTAATAATGGCATGCTTTAATACTGAATAAGAATGTTATTTCAAAAGATTCTATTACTAATGTTTTAAATCATGCACTTTTAGAGCTGGATACCTGGGTTCTTGAAGATATGGCTAATTGCTTCTCTGTATATTAATACTGCCTGAAAGTATTTTAATAGTCTTGAGGGAACTTGAAGTATAGATGGTGCATTTGAAAATGACCAGCTTGATGTAAAACAATTTCACATTTGTCACTTAGGAATAATAAGTTCTGGACAAACAGTTTTCAAATGAGCTGACTTTTGCAACAGTTTCTCTTTTGACTTCTCTATATAGACAAAGCATGAACTGGCAACTCTTCACCAGCACTTTTCAAACAGGTAGAACTCAATAAACTCCTGTTCTCCCTAGATTTTGTAGAAGTGTTTTGTTTTTGTTTTGTTTTGTTTTTTTTTTTAACTTAATCACATAAGGATTATCAGTTGGGGGGAGGGAGTAAAGGAAAAAACTTCAGCTATCAACATTAGCATGTAAAATGTATGTAGGTAATGTCTAGTGTTAAGACTATTAAAATCTGAGCTACTTTCATCTTTGCTTCAGTGGTTTAAGAATTTGAGTAAGTAAAAAATCTAGCAGCTATTTATAAACAGGTGTATTGACTGTTGGGACATGATAAAATTACTAGGTTTCATGAGACCTTGGATTCAATTTTCCTTGGTTCCTTGGATTCAATTTTAAGTTATGATTAAAGTTTTAAATTTACTACCTTGATATCAGAAAACTGAAATGTTTAACTATTATACTGATATTTATTTGTCTTACTGGGTAACTTCTAGTGCCTTTGAGTCTAGAACAAGTGCCTTTAAACATTATGAAATCGCCAGTTACAAGTGCTGTTTCATACCACCGTGAAAACCTACTTACGTCCAATTCAGCTGAGGTACCTTCTTCTCTTTGCCATGCCCCACTTCCTCTGCCACTGTACACATGAACACATACATGCAGGATTAGAGGGGAGGCTGATGAGAAGATTGAGGCAAAATTAGCTGAAAGTTTTATTTGCATTGATAATGCAGTAGATGAGATGATTCCTTGAGGACAGATGACATTTAGCATTGACCTGCAGTAACTTCCTGCTGGGGATGCTGCTGCTTCTAGGACACTAGTAATGAAAATAAGGACAACCTTTTGTACTGAAATGTCATCTATAGTAGTTCCCAGGCATTAGAGAAAAAAGGAAGAAATCCTTCATAGAAGAAAGAGTTGTAAACTAAAGGAGTTGTTAATCAGTATAAAGTCAAGAGTCAGGAGAGTGTTGGGTTTTGTTTCCATGCACTCTGCGTCTCTCAGTAGGAGGTTTGCAAAGGAAAAATATGTTTCTTTGCACCAAACCCTGCTGACTGATTTCCTGCAATGTTTTAAATGCAGTGCTCTTGGGAGCCTGGCACTGAACCTTGGTTTTGACTATTTAAGGATTTTTTCTACCTCAGTGTGAAGGTTATTCATCGTAACTTTTGGACAATATGAGTCAGACAGCTTAAAGCTGAACATGAACTTTTGCATAATTAAACAGTCAGAGAGTACAATTTAGTCTTTTTCCAAAATGAGATGGGGCTTCTATGATGGAGGAAAACGTCTTAACTGTGTAATTTAAGGCTTAACTGAATAATATTAGATTTAGACACTGAGAGTATGTTGGCAGCTCTGAGTATGAATTTCTAAACCTCAGAATGCTTGAAGTTTCAATCTTTTTGCAATTTTTGACTTCCCTGGTAATGGAATTTTCATCTTCTTGCTACTTAAGCACTTAGTTAAAACTTGTCAGCATTCATGCTAATTCATTTTACTGTCAAATTACTGAAGCCTTTTAATGAATTTATGTTAATATGTTTATAGTCAGTATACCTGAAAAGTAGCACTTTTTCTCATATGGAAGAACTTATTCTATTAATACCAGCTACCATGAAAAATTTTAGTTTTGACATGATTTTTTTTTTTTTTGCATTGTATTAATAAGAGTATTCAGGTCATGAATGTGTTCAGAAACAACTGCTCAGTTTTGCCCTGAGATCAGATCTGTGCTTGTTGAGAGTAGAATAAACTTNAAAATTTTAGTTTTGACATGATTTTTTTTTTTTTGCATTGTATTAATAAGAGTATTCAGGTCATGAATGTGTTCAGAAACAACTGCTCAGTTTTGCCCTGAGATCAGATCTGTGCTTGTTGAGAGTAGAATAAACTTGACCTACAACAGACAGAATGCTGGTCTTCATTTGCTACAAAGCTGCTGCAAACTTGGGTATGGTATGAGGCCATTGTGCTTTCTTACTGTGCTGTACACTAGGAGAATATATTTAGTTCAGTCCACCCTCTATATCAATACTGAGTTGTTTTTCTAGTTTATTATTAATTTTTTTCTATTAGGTAAGAATAAAGAATACATGTGGGGTTTCCTTCCAGTCTACTGTTAAAGAATATCCCTTCTGTATCAGAAATTTTACGGTATTAGCTGTGCTGAGTGAATAAATAGTTGAAGTAACTTTAAACCTCAGCTGTTTCACATCATGAATCTTTGTCCTGATGCTTGCTTGGTTACAGGTGTTGGGCCATACACTAAAAATGTGACTCCTCTTTTACCTTAGAAGTTACCTGACTGAGTTCAGTGTTGCTGTAGCCAGATTCCCTCATAGAGACTAGATGTTTCAGTAGTGTTCGTTTTCCCTCAGTTAAATTAAATACAGTACTGCCATTGTCTCATTAGAATATAAATATATAAAAATATAAATGTAAAATTTCAGTACAAAAGATCAGAGTAAGTTCATTTCTAGAGCTTTTCTCCTGTCTGAGTGGAAGGAAAGAAAATGAGGGAAAAGCTGAAAATTCAGGTCTTTGCAGTTTAAAGTCTGTTAATTTGGTGATTGTGATTGTTAATGTAAAGTCAGTGCAACATGAGAGTTCTCAGAAACTTGCATGTCAATGTGTAGTTTGGATCAAATAGCTCTAATAATTCATGACTAAAAGTAGGACTTTTTCTGTCTCTTTAAATCTCAGGCAAGCACCTAAAGGAGACAATAAAGGAAATTTCAGTTATGTTCACTAGCATGTACTTAAGTCTTGTTATGGGGTGCAGCTCTCAACAGTGAGTATTGCATGTAGCTGTGAAAGCACTGCCTCATTTTGATTTTGCAATAACTGAGGGGAATTGCCAAGAGTTTAATCTGGATTTGGCAACAATTCCTTAAAAGGTCTGATAGGTATCAATGTATTTGAAACAAAATATGTAATTCCATATTTTATTTTAGAAAGTATACTTTTAGATAAGTCTATCAAGTGGTACAGAGGATTAGAATAGTTTGAATTTGCTTTACAGTTGTATGGAATAAAAATGTGTCCTTCCGGTACCCAAACATTATGCCACTTGTGAGCATATAATGCTATTTCTATTTTTCTGACATGACAGCCCTTACAGTGATAATTCCTCCAGGGTTTATTGTCCCTAACAAGGTCTCTCTTAAACTTGCTGTGGTTGCAGATTCTAACTTCAGAAACTGCTGCTTCACCCCTTATTACAAATGGGACAGATGCACTTACTTAAGGTTGTAAGCATATTAATAGCTTTTACTTTCAACCAACTTGTGTGAACATTTTAAGTGTACTTGTGAATGAGAAAAAGCATAATGCATCAGAGCTTGGGTAAGTTTTAGTGTAAGGAATGGATTTTGGTTGACTACTGACTTCTTTTGCCTTTTAAGTTCAGGTACAGGTTAGCATAGAATTAGCACAGCATCTGTAACTCTGTAAGTTCCTCTATAAATTTGGGTTCAGAAATTGCTTAATTTAAACACTACTTAATAGTACATTACTAGTAGCCCAATTGGTTTAAATGTTAGTTTAAAATGAATTGACACACATATGAGTTTATAAATCTTCATCTACTCTTAAGAAAAGCTGTGTGCATGGCAGGCATAGTAGCAGCTCATTTTGTTCTCTTGTTCACTACTAAATCACTTCACAAACTTCTCAATAATTCATTGAACTATTCACTTAAGA
Source organism: Agapornis roseicollis (assembly GCA_002631895.1). Lineage (NCBI taxonomy): Eukaryota > Metazoa > Chordata > Aves > Psittaciformes > Psittacidae > Agapornis > Agapornis roseicollis. Next base: position 61,717 of record NDXB01008665.1, read on the forward strand.
CCAGCTATAGCCACAGGTATAATGTTAGGAGCTTACTGAGGTTTTTCTCCTGCTTCTGTGTCCTCAGCATTTCAAGTCGTCGAAGTGCAGCAGAGTGAGCTTATAAAGAGTTTAGCTGCTAAAGAAGGTTAAATGGAATTCTTGATCTGAATTTGGTTGTTGACTTTCTAATAGAACAAGGAAAAATAAATCCATCGCTGACAAAGTAAGGATGAATTAAGATAAATTTCTCCACATGTTAGGGAGTATCTCAGTTATTTCACTTGATGTTTTATATGTATGTCTTTTCAGTGGATGGTACACGGATACACACTGCATGCAAGAGCAAGTGCTATCTCTTGAGGCCTGCTGTACAGCTTGCACTGGAGGAGTTTTTACTCATGTTGACAAGACTTGCAGGTTCACTGTAGTGCAGTCTCATCTTGAGGGTTACAACCCTTGTGCTGTGGAAGAGAAAGGAAATTACATGGCAGGAGGATGTAAGTTTTTAAAGAGGGGTAATGTTCCTATAGGTAGTTCCCTCAGTCTAAATTAATAGCTCTGTATGCTTGTGACTGAGGAAACTTTTCCCAAAGGTAACACAACAGCTGTGAAGTAGGATGTAAAATGGACTGTTTGGGAACTTGCTGGGTGTTGGGCACAGGTCAGGAAAGGTTTGTGATGCTTCTGTGGATTGTATAGTCATTTCCTTGTTTGGTATAAGGAAGCTTCTTGAAAGTGTTAAGAGATTGTCTGGAAGATCTGAAGTGAATTATATGCAAACCAACAGCATTTTGGATAGGGGTAAAAGTAAAATATAATTTGTTGTGTTTAGGGATTTTTAGAGAACTATATGATCAAATATTAGCCCATTTAGTAGCCTTTTCATGTAATATACCACTTAGTTTAGAAATTATATAAAAGAAAAAGAGAATAAATTTAGGAAAACTGGAGAAAATTTACAGAAAAGGAATATATTTTCCCAGTGTAAATTCCAGTCAGAACAGAACTGATATAGGTTTCTATCACTGAAACAATTTTCAAATGAATGATGAGAGTGAAGCTTATAGACATACAAAGGTTTGCACTGAGGTTCAAGGTGATGCATTAACCTACAGGAGAAGTCTGAAACACCTCTTAATTTTATTAATTACCTTAAAGGATACAAAGCCGTAACACAGCGAAGACCAACCATCATTACATAAAATTCCCTTAATGTGACAGAGAAATAGCTGACCCCAAATTAAACATGTATCAAAATGCTTGTAGTTTTAAGGATTTACCTATTACAGTTAATATCCACACTTAAAGCCAAGGCATTTCAGAAACATGGTAAAAGCAAGATCATTAGGGGCACTATAGTAGCAAGGTACAAGTTCTACTGGAATGACATGGTAAGAGTGATGACTGTATTAAAGAAACAAGGTAAAATAGCTGTTGGTGAAAAATAATGGATAGTGTTTGTATTTAATTATTTTGTCTGCAGGGGAAAAGTGCTATAGGGTTAAATTAGTAATCAGTTATCAAGATCATACAGTATCAACTACGTAAAATTCTATTGTCAAAATCCTATCTAAGCCTTTATAGACTTTTAAAGTGAGAGATCATTATTCCATTAAAGCAGGATGTGGAATGACCAAAGAAGATACAAGAAGTGATAAAACCACTAGGTCAGAATAGAGTTGTTCTGAGCACTGACACAGATCACACATGTATACCACAGTGTGTGGTGTTTGCTTCAGTAATGTTTAAAACTTTCCTGATGTCTTAATAACGGAAATAAGAGAAGAAGTAAAAAAAAAAAATAACACCCAAACACCTTTCCAGGATTGTTCTGGGGAAAAAACCCACAAAACAAAAAAAAAAACCCTGCTCTGTAGGTGTTGAACTTCAACATTGTCTGCAGTGAGTGACAAGTTTCTGTGGGCACAGTCAAGACAACTGTGGTCAGACATTTTAATCTGTACACACTGTGGAACATGTAGTAACTTTTAAAATCACTATATCCGAATCCCGTTTCTCGTGTGAGAGAAGAAAGATGGAGGGATAATTGTCCCAATTTTTTCATGCTAATTGCCCTCCCATTCAAAGAGTAGTTCTGATTAATAGTGGGAATACTTCTATCTCCTTTAGTAGTTGTGTTTAGCTCCCCAGCTATTCACATTTGGTAGTAGAATAAATAATAGAAGAATAACAAATATCCTCTTTGATAAGACCATTAGTATTCCTCAGAGACCTGTTCATTGCTAGAGTTCGGGAGGATGTCTAGAAGAGGACAGCTTTCTTCTCCGACATAGTTGTCTGGTGGGGCAAAAGGAAAAGGGCTACATATTGCTGACCCCATAGTGTTTCATCACACACAAGCCCTGATTTAAGGTGTTCTTTGAGATACTGTAGTCTAGAAAGGCTGAGGAGGAGTACACAGGTCAGTGTATATGTAACAGCTTACTGAATTTGACCATTAGCGCTTTCTGAAATATGTATGTTCTCTAGGTGAAAATAGTTACAATGACTGACCTGGATGCTCCTAATGGTGTGACAAATACCTTGAAAATTACTGTCTGTTTCCCTTTGTCACCTGTATTTTAGTGGATCAGTCTATTTGTCTAAAGACTTGCTTCTTGCTGCAGTGTAACAGTCAAGCAGAAAGCTGCTACAGTGGATTTCGTGTTTCTAAGTACCCCAGTGTGTTAAACTAGGTCAGAAATTGCATAAGATGCCATTACTGGGAACTGCTGTAGGCTGACCTGCATATAAAAACTCGGCAACTAGCAAATCCATTCTGACAAACAGAAATGCAGCCATGACTTAAAACATGACAACAGAGCTCCTTGAAATCTCCTGAGGACATGAATGGCTGCTGGAATTGTGAGATGTCTTTGCCATTTGAGTCCATGTTCCCGCTATCTGCAGAGCCAGAGTTGCCTGCTTGGCTTGTCAGAGGTTTCACTTTGTTCTTGTCTGCAGGGAGCTCAGGCACAAGGCTGCTTAACTCCTTCTGGATTGCAAAAGATTTATTTTGTATTTCCTGCGTGCCAAGCTCCTCTTGGGATCAAACATATGTAGCACACTGAAAATAATATAAAGTCAAGGATCTATAATAGCTCTTCCATGAAGTTGCTGGTCATTAGTAATGACCAATGGGATTTTGTGGAAATGAGTGCAAAAGTCTTGGCATTTTCTGCATGCAGGAGCAGCCATGCTGTTCAGTTTAACACTTGTATGCCCTGTGGAACACTAAGCAGAGCACAGTGCTTCTGTTTTCCCCTTCAAAATGCTGTTTCACAGCTTCAGCACAAAGAGGGCCATATCCTAGGTATCCAACGTATGTAATATTTGCCTTCTTTAAAGAGATACAAAAACGTGTAAATGGAAAAGGCAAAATATAATTCTGGAAATCTGTAGTATCACTTTCAAAAGCTCATCATTGTGCTTTTGTTTTTTTTATGGTGTGTGTGCATCCTGTACCCACAAAACCTGCCTCACTTGGTTAGCAATGTCTGTTGGCTCTTGTACTTCCTCACTACATTGGGTAGCATCAAGAACAGTGCATAGGCCACTTACCTTCAGGCTTTGTATCTTTTAAGTGTCTGACCACTGTAAGGGCAGTTTTTTGTACTTTTTTCCCCTCTTCGTACTACTGATATTTTCATATTGTCTTTTTCTAACACAAGTTTAACTAGTTGAATAGAAACAAAAAACCTCCCAGTGTGACGGATTATATACATTAGCAATGAGAGCAGGGTATGTTTGGCTGCTGTTATCTTTTAGTGCAGTATATTGGTTTTAACTGTAAATAGTTTATTAGTCACAAAACGTACCACTTGATGGAAGCATTTTTCCAAAGGTCTGAAATAGGGGTACTCCTCTGTGAGAAGAATTAATGAGACCTGTGTCTGAGTCTGCCAACAATTCTTTGAACTCTGCAGGTCTTAATGAAAAATCTTCAGTAAACGGTACTGCTTTAATTCCTGGAATTGTTGTGTATCTGGTGTTATCATGCCAATCATACATTCCTATATTTAAATAGGTGATTAGATGTTTCAATACCAGTCATCTCAGAACACACACAGCTGTAGTTACATGGGTTGGAACCTGATCAGGTCTCTGCCAGTGCAAAAGTTTCTGCCCTTTGTTTGCTGCTCAGGGGCCAACAAATACTGATGGATGCTCTGATACAGCTGACTAAGTCATTTGGTGGTGGACCCAAGATGGAATAGGTTTATCACATTCGATCTTAATTTAATGGGCTTAATATACTGCCTGATGTCACAAAACTCTAGGTAGGAGCTTGGCAGAACATGAATAAAGTTTTCAACTTGGCTTTAGTCATGCTAACTCTTTGATGAGAAAATATCAAAGGTTCAAAAGTAATAACAACAATAAAAGTCCTGGGCTTACATCAGGATGGCTAACCTGACTGCAACCAGCCAACAGCTGTATTGATTTACATCTCATACAAGTTATCTTACTAGCAATAGGCATAGCAGCTTCTTCTATAGTTTTGTTAATTTACAATTAATAATGCATAATTACTTTGTTATGGTAATGTGAAATGTTATCTTAGTTTAAGAGCATAATTAAAAAGTCTCCCTCATAGGGTGTTTTGCAGGCACTGAACCCTTTGCTGTCTTGAAGTTTTTGTCTGCAGATCCTCCAGGGCTGTTTGTATTTAAATTGGAGAGTTTAGGCTTTTCACCTTCAGAGATTCACCACCCATTAGTACTCAACCACTTATTTTTTCCCCAATTAACACTATATAGATTCACACACTTCATACAAGTGTATTCTCCTAGCCATGGTCACTCTGTATTTCTGTGATTGTATGTTCAGAATTTTGAAGTAACAATCTTTCCTCCTTATGGTGAGAGGTCACTTTCTATGGGAGTGCCTCCCTGAATTTCATAAACCCAGTCAGGAAATCCATACAAGGACTAACAGCTGGAGAGGTCCCAGGCACTGCTGTGGAAGGCTTTAAAAGGGGAATAGGTCAAAGCTCTATCAGAAACTGTCAGGTTTTGGCTGCCTTAATTATTTTTTAATAAAAATAGCCTTTCCAATTCTAGCAGCTGAACAGTGCTGCCCTGCAGCATGCTTCAATCTCAGCAATTTCCTATAGAATTCCTACAACAGCTCTCATGGAGGCTTGTGGTGGGGCTTGTTTCATTGGTGGATCATGGCAGCCAGGCCCCGATGTCCAACATGTCAGCCAGTGCTGTGGTGTGGCTGATGAGCCCCACTGTGGGCAGCAAGGAGAGTGGGCTCTGAGGGGAAGGCTCTGAGGGGATTTTTCTGCTCACCATCAGTGCCAGCTGGAATCACCCAGTGAAGGACATGTGTGTTGATCCACTGTCAGACTCGTAGTGCATTGCCATGTAACTGGAGTCTGTTGTTGCAAGCAGCCATGAACTGGGGGGACTGTAGGAGGTTCTGTTAGATGAGGAGGTGTTTCCAGGAAGCCTTTGCCAATTCCAAACTCTTTAAGAATCAAGTCAATAAAAAGGTTGATTTAGCTTTCGTTCACCTTCTGGTTCTGATTCTGTTTGGATCTGATTCTGTTTGAATCCATGCAAGTTAAGGCCTTTTTTGTTCTTTCACTGCACAGCAGTGGCAGCAGTGATGATGCCCAGGCAGCGTCACCACACCTGGGCAGACAGGAGGCCGCCCCGCAGCCCGTGCCGCCTTTGTATTGATTTTTAATAGAAATTAAACCGGACTTCAAAACACTGTAAAACAACGGCCATTAAGCACCCTGCTGCCTGCGGGGGCTGCGGCCTGACGGGCCGGGCCGGGCCGCGCTGCACCTGGTAGGGCCGGGGCAGTGCCCCTGCCACGCGCACCTGGCGGGGCGGGAGGGCGGTGCTGGCGCGCGCCGCGACCGTTAACGGTTGCTGGGGGCAGGAGGGCGTGAGGGGTTTTCCACAGCGGACGGGTGTACCGCAGGTAACGGTGGTCCCGGCGCCGGGCGGGGGAAAGGGAGACCTGCCCTCGGGAAGCGTGGGAGGGCACCCCCGCGGTCAGCGCGCTGCGACCGGTAGTTAGAGGCTTCAACGCTGCCGCCGGTGAAGCCGGGCCTGCAGAACGAGCGGCCTCGGTCGCAGGGAGGAGCTGAGCAGGTCACAGCCTGCGAGTGTATGGTGGGGCGGCTCAGAGGGTGAGGGGGTAACGGGGGCATGCCGGGAGGTGCGGTGGTTTTCGGCATTGCTGTGTGCGGGTCTGGGGAAGACGTGCAAAACGAGTGCGGCTGGGGGCTCTGCTCCCTGCGAAATGGGTGTGAAACCAGTTTTGGAAATGGGAAGGTAGTTGTGGGTGGCATTACACTGTGCCGTGTTTGACATAGAGGATATAGGATGAATTTGTTGCATATACATGTTTGCTATATGGAGTAGTTCTGAAGAGAGTGATAGAGTTTTTTGGAAAGGAGAATAATACCCCTTTTCTGATCATAAATTGGCATTGTGCCACAGTACTGTCTGTGCACAAGAACTGGCTCTTAACAAAGTACATGAACCTGCAAGCACCTCTTTTTTTTGGATGCTTAACTAAGGTGTGGCCTTAAAACATGCTGGCAGCTGAGGAAGCTCCACTGCCCACCCTCCTCTTCAAAAAGCCTTTACCACAGAGAAGCTTTCTGTGGGGTACGGCGTGAGCCATTGCAGTGTGTGAGGTACCAGTGGTGAGTTCCCACCCTTCCTTACCGTGCGATGACTTGTTCTTGTCTGTGCCTGCAACCTCCTCCTCTTACAGAGAGCTCTGAATACAGTTTAATTTTATTCTGGAAGGTTGGAGGCCTAAATTATACACTGCTAAATGCTAGGGCATTTTCCTATTGTCAGTGTGGTTTATTCACTTGAAATTTTCTGTAACTCCTAAATGTGCCAAGAAATTTGTGTCATCGTGGTGCTTATTTATTAAAAATAGCTATCTTAATGATGCCAGCAGCTGCTGTGAAAATGCAGTCTGCTGCTTTTCACATCATATGGTGTTAAATGTATTTTTTATTCTTTAGTAGTTGAGAAATAATGTTAAATTAATGGTGATAGTTTAATTAAGTGTAGTATTTGTATATTATCACTGATGCATAACCTGGACTTTAATGTGAAGATGATAAAAACTTGGGTTAGCACAGGTCATTTGAACCAAAGGAGTTTATTGATTTCATGTCTTGTAGAACAATGGTGATTAGATGATTTTGCCATTTTGTAACTCTGTTTGCCGACTTTGCTGGCAGAACATGAACTCTCGTTTGTCAGTGCTTCTGTTTGATGGCATCTTGTTGTTGCAGGTTTCTCTGTTACTTCCTGTTTGGCTGTGCGTGGGACAGTGGGTTTCGGTTATGGTTGGTGGATTTGTGAGTTCTGTGGATGGCTGGTGAGGGATTCTCAAAATGCAACACAGTGGAGCCTGCTGTCAGTTGTCTAGGCAGCAGCTTTGAGAACCAGGAGGCAGGAATGCAAATCCTTCCATGACTTGTGGTTTTTTTTTAGTATGACAGACTTGTTTTAGCCATTGTGGCAGATGAGATGTACTGTCTATCTTGTCAAATACATAGGATCAGTTTCTTGTGTTTTGTTACCCCTGATCAGTGGTTTCAGCAAGGAGGCAATCCTGGTGCTGTTACTTTTGTCAGCCTTTTGAATGATCTACAGTAGGAGCGACAGAATAGGAATTTGGTATTATGTAGGACACCAAGAGCCAAGATATGTTAGTTTTCAGGCAGAGGAGGGGCAGGCGTGCTTCAGTAAAGCTATGCCGTGTTCAGGAGCAACCTACACGCAGTCAGGGACATTACTCGTGACAGAGGACTTTACACAATGGAGTACTGTTAAAATTTATCTCCTATCCTACACTTTTGAGACAAAGTTTAATGAATAATAAACCTACACAGATTTGGTGGTTTTCTTTTTCTGTTTTCCCGGAATATTTTGAGATCTTTTTGCTGTCTGACAGCATGTGAATGTCTGTCATTCAGCAAAACACATTCTTGAAGGCGGTGTTTTGGTGGTGGTTTTTTTTTTTTTTTTTTTAAATTTTTACCAAGGAAAACATTTGTTGTCTTAATATTTCTGTTGTTACTGCTAGCATAGAGCACCTTAATGCTGCAGCAGTTACCATTGCCTGAGTCCCTTTTTAGAAAACATAGACTTATGTGCAGAAAATACGAACCAGTTTTGCTTGATGATACCTTATTGGGCAGGCCAATTGTAACCAAAAGCATTTGTAATTTCAGAGAGAGCTGTTTGCAGGCTTCTCCAGTTCTTTATAAAAGAACTGTGCTGAGTACTTTCTTAGAAGATAAAGAATAAAATGGTTTTTATGCTTTAACATATTCTCAATCTCTGTTGGGAGGCAGATCCCCAGATTAAAACATGGCACAAAGAGATAAACTAGTTTACAACAAACACCTGTCCTTTTAGATTGTTTACAGTGGAGTATTTATTCCAGCCAGCTTCACCATTAGCTTAATGTTCCAGAGTCCTTCTGGTAGCAACTTCTGTAGCACTGACCTGAAAGGCAGTTCAGATTTACAAATTTTATTTTTTAATAAGCAGAGTATTTGTTACTGAGGTGAAGGCTGTACCCTCTCATTTCTTCAGTTGTTTCTTGCCCATAAAAACCACATGATGAGTTTTTAGATAGTTATTTGGGGCTAACTGGAGTCTGCCAAATCTGTTCATGAAAATGCCTTCCCAAATATGCCAGCACATTTTAAATGAAAGGGGTCTGTGCTTGACTTTCCATTTATTACACAAGAATGAATTTATGGTTCTGCAAGTCTTTTCCTATTGTCTTTTAACCTTTGCTTTCAGCTGGTTTGAGATGAAAAATATTAAGTCATAGGACTTTTGTCCATATGGGGAGGAAAAAGCACTGTGCAATTACTTGGTGAGTTTATATTTGGTTGGAAAACCAACACAGATGATGAAGAGGGACTGCTTCCCAGGTCCCTAAATTCGTATTGTTTGGACTCTTGCTACCAAAATATGGGTAAAGGGTTGAAAGGATGTATGTTCAGAGCCTATAGTTATTTGAAGGGTATCCACAGGATAGAGGATTTAGCATGAGAGACAGGGGTAGCGCACACAGTACTGGAATACAGCATGCTGAGGAGAATGCTGTGAACTCCTCCTCAGAGACCTGGCACTTTTAGGAAAACAATAAAAAAGCTGTTTCGGAGGCCTTCTCTTAGGTGTAGCTGGGGTGCATGTCTTGTTGAGATGGGGACAGTAGTAAGCTACTTTGTTAAAATGGAACAATTTCAGAGGTCTGGCGTCTTTCACTGGATAATGACATGTTCAGTTTCCCTGGATGGTAACTGGATCAATTGCCGAGTTTTTGTATGCATTTTCAAAACACCAAAGGATGCAGTATTTCCTAGACTTTAAACCGTAAAGTAGGGCATGAGGTACACATACTGCCAACGTGAATGTTGAGCAGTCTTTTCCCACAGTGGTTTTTTGTTTTTTGTTTTTCAAAAACAAGCCCAATCATGTTGCCTTGAAATTCTTTTATTCAGTTCTTCTACAGTTAAGCTTTATGTTCCTGTTCACAGACAACTGGATGTTTTTCTCCAAAGCATACGTAGTTTTTACTTCAGTCAGGCGTATCTGCTCCCCACCCCCATTTTGCAATGTTCCCACTTGCAGCATTTTCAGTAAACATGGGATAAATTGAGTATACAGAAATAGCTTCTTCTATAAAATTTCCATTAAAAAAATAACAAGTTTCTTATTTACAAAATGTTTGCTACTACAAAGTCACATTTCCTACTGGTTCAAATGTACTATTTGCTAATGCCAGTGTTCCTATTAGGAAAGTAAAACTTTGTGTATGCATTTTTCTTTACAGCTTTGTCAGTGTTTAAAGCACGTATAATACTACCGCATTCTTTTTTATACTACTCCTAGCCATGTACAATGTGGTAGTAGAAACTGATACTATTTGATCAGGGCAAAAAAAAAAAAGTCAGCACAGTCTTTCTGCAAGAAACAAAACTTCAGTTTATAACTTAAAGGTAAAGAAAGAAATCTATGGAGAGTTCAGAAATACCCAGCACGTTGTTTAAAAGATGAATGGGCAACTTGGACTTTCTGAAAGAGAAGTTTAGCACAAGAAAAGGGGGAAAAGTTCCTGCCAAAGTGTGTGACATTTGATGCTAATACATGTTTTGGGGGAGGAGGGGAGTAAAATGAGTGGATTAAAAAAAAATCAATTAAAATTTAAAATCCCATATAGTTATCATCCTCAGGAGCTGGATTTGTCAGTGCTGCTCTTCCCACCCATTCTGGTTACAAACAGTCCTTGGAGCTCAGCAGTGGCAGTCATAAAATAGCTTTGTCCATGACTGGCCTCAGTATTTTTTTTTTCTTTTTTTAAAAGTTGATGGACTTTCAAGGGGTTCCTGCATTTTAAACATGAAAAGGGAGTGTCTCTAACTTACTTTAATGCAGAATATAGCAGGTATTAAAAAGTGCTACTGTAATAGGGGGACAGATGGACCTGCCCTTTTTATCACATACTGCATGTTGCAGTGGCTCCATTAACACTGGTTGACATCAGGGTTAACTTGCTGCCAAGGGACTGATCTGTTGCCAGATCACGTAAGAAGTGCCAACAGACATGTACTGTTGTAAAAACTGTGCCTGTACTTGCTGGCTTGTTACTCCTGTTGCGGAGTAGGATATGCAAATACAGAGGCTGGTGCCTTGGTCCTAGGGCATTGTTTGCAGTTAGAACCTGAGGAACGAGGGCGAATGAACTCATACCCTAGTTCTTACAGGCTTGTTCAACAGTACTTTTCCAACAGTAGGTGCTTTGTGAGATGCAGTGTTTTGTAACATTTGCATATACTTCTCTGAAGTATTTTTCATATACACAACCTGGCTTTAGAGACAAGGGAATGTGCCAGAAACTTGTATGATGGGCTGTGATTCAGCCAGTGTTTTCCTATGGGAATTCTAGATCCACTTAATGCCAGCATTAGTACAACCAAATCTGCCCATTGTTAAAAGTTACATTCAAGATTTAACAAACCCACCAAAAAACCTGGAGACTGATTTTTGTGGACTTAACGTTTTTTTTAGTCAGTGTTTTTTGTGGCCATTCAGAATAATTGTATGTGAACCAAAAGTGTCACTGGGAAGGGCTCTTTGATCTTAAAGGTATGCTGTTGCTGCTTCATGGAAGGCACAGAACTCGATGATAGTGCTAGGGATTAATTTATGTTTCCCTCAGCCTGGATAATGCAAATAGGCTAAAATCATGCCACTGTTAAAGCCTCATTTTGTCTTTGAAAAACCTTCTGTATAGATGACTTTGACTTAAATCTACAATTGGATTCAATTTCTACATAGCTGTATCCTGCTATCCCATGTTGTTCATATATCTAAAGCACCTATGCTGGAAAGCATCAAGTATTTAAGAATGGCATTTAGAGAACTCAGAAGATTTAAGTGGTTGCCACTTATTCTAGCCCATACCAAATACTAAGAAGAGAGGCAAGTCTGGGCTACTGGGAAGTTCCTGTGTCTGCTTGGAGTTATCATGGCCCTCCATAGATACTGATGCAGGTCAGTCTGCCTTGCTTTTCTGAGAATGGAAAAATTAAGTTATTAATTTGCACCGTATATTCCCTAAGTGGGAGGCTTTCTCCTGTCATTTGGATGGTTAGATCTCAGGTATTTCTTGTGCCCAGTTTTGAGCAAGGATTTTTGGTGTCCTTCAGCTTAGGTGGATATTCTGAATGTTAGCTTTTTAAGTATTGTCAAAAAGATGTAAATGGAGAAAAACCATTTTGGTTTTGGCTGATCTTTGTGATAGGCCAGACAAGGCAGGAGTATTAAAGATGCAGAATTAATATTCACTCTCTAAACAGCTGTGATAAACAGCCCCTTCAGTTGTTACTGGCAGGCTGCTTTTATGATCATTCTCTCACCTAGCTGTCAGTATCAGCTGGGTTAGGTATCAGGGATGCCAACTCAAGTAATTAGATTGAATGAGATAAGAAGTACTTGTATGAGCAGCTCTACAGTGACTTCAGAGAATGCTTAATACTTAGCAGAGAGAATGAACAACTTAAGAGTAATGCTGGTTGTGGGGAATTTTTTGGCATATACCTGGGTCCAGGGGAAAACAACTGCTCACAGTCTCTTAATAAAACACTCACCAGGCAAAATTCTGTAACAGCTAAATAAGAAAGAGATATGATTATCTCAGAACTTGGTTAAGTCTAAGGAATGAGAGTTGCAGGAAGTTTCATGGTGTCAGGATTTGGTTATGTGAACAGCTGCCAGGAGGGAGCTGTTAACATGCTTGCAAGGGCAGGTGTGTGATAATCAAAAGTTATGAATGACTTGGTACCTTACAGACATAGGTGAAAATTCAAGAAGTGGCATATTTTAAAGCCCAAACCTCAATAAACAGCACCAAGGACCCTTAGCCTCTTCTTTGCTCATCAGTAACATTACAAGAGGAACCATTTGCCAGTGCTGAAAGCTGAGACGCCTTCAGCTATAAAATATGCCAGGCTTTGGAGTAACTGACCTGCGGCATTTCCTAATTTAAAATCAAGGCAGCTTGTAGTAAGCAGAAGGATGTCACCTCAAAGTCTTGACTGTAACTAGAATTTTTAAAATCAAAAGTTTAAAAAGCTCCTGTAGTCTTTTCCCAGCTTCATTCTAGCTTATTTATTCCTGAGAGACTTTTGTAATGAAAAGATATAAATTAGGTGGGTCAGTCAAGAGATAACTTGTTTTGGTTTGTTTACTATATACTATACCCTGTGGTTATTGCTTTGTTTTTAATGAATCCAAAACCCAAATATCTTTCAACTCACTAAAAGGAAAGTAAGTCTTCTCAATAAACTATCTGGAATATTTTCAGCTAAAAAGAGACAGTTAATTATAAAAATGAGCAGTGCCCAGTGTTTGAGTGTAATTAAGTTTCAACAATGCTCTTGAATTAAACTGGTGGCTGTAGTAAGAAGAAAGAGCACTTGACATTTGAAACCTTCAGTGTGGAATTCTAAATTCCAACTTTGTTTTATGTCTGAGCTTGAGGGCTTTGTTTTTCTTAAAAAATAAATATTAAAAAAGAAAAAAGAAAAAAAGGGGGGGGATGATCAAAATTTGATTAGGCCATTTTACATAATGTTACTTCAGGCTTACCTATTTGATCAGCACACATCCTTCTGTGGGTATTCTGCACACTCAGCAATTTCCAGCTGCTCAAAAGGAGCAGGAGTATTTGCAAGTTATAGTTTAAAAGAACTAAACAAAACCCTTAACCAAGATGGACATATCTACAGTGTGGCTGGTACTAGGTTTAATGAAGTTAGTTAAAATCATACCTTCAGTTAAACTAGTGTAATTTGCTTTAGTTTTTACTTAAATACACTTTCTTAGATAGGTGGATTGCTGCCCTCAAATCCAGTGCTCAAATGAAAAGACCGGCACACTTTAATACAATGAAAAAACCCAGAATGCACAAACATTATGTCAGATTTCCACATAATAGAAAAATGCTGTATCCCACCCAGATTATGTTCATCTAGCTTGTGGTGCTGACAAGGCAAATTTAGTTGGGTTTTTGTTGGGTTTTTTTTTTTCTTTTTTTTTTTTTTTTTTTACAACATACACCTCAAATCTCATCTAAGGAAATTAAAGGGTATTAACTCTTTTGTGGAAATATATGCCCCAGTTTCAAAGTTGTTTTGGTAAAAAAAGAGCCAATAAGAACCAAATGAGATTTTAATCANTTTTTTTTTTAAGCACCATAAACTAAGTCCAGAAATAAAGCTGTTTACTGCAACATATAAAAGAGCATTTACACATAGCATTCTATTGCTTGCAACTAAGTGCTATCTGAATGTACAACCAAGAAACAGTGTTTCAAGACACAAAAACATGTCACTTAAAATTTACATTAAATAGCATTTGTATGAAAATTTAAATGTTAACTTTGTCTTATAAGAGATACCATTTAGTACTATTTGCTCCTTGTTTTATACCAGTAAATGTCAGGGGTATTGCATGAGACAGTAGAAGGTAACAACTGAATGGAAAAAATAGGAAGCCCAGTCTTGCTAGTAACTGTTTTACTCTGGAAAATATCCACTGCTGGCTTTCAGAAGAAGGAATGGCTGGCATGTTGAAGCAACTGAGCACAATTCCTGCCATTAGCTTGGTGGGAGCTGTGTGGTTACTTAATATTCTCAATCCCCTTGTTGCTCATAATGCTCAGAGCTCATTTCAGATGAGCTTCATTTTGTGAAGTCCTGCAGTTACCTGTGGTGTTCTGGGTGGGTTAGGTTTTTTTATTTTTTTTTATATCAGCCAAGATCAACTGGAATGCTTGAAGGGCTTGCCTAAGATCATACACAAGTGAATATGGCTGGAGAAGACCCAAAATTCTAGTTCCCAGACTTCAGTGTAACCACAAGACCGCAGTGCTGTAGTTGAACTTCATTCTCAACTGGAACTTGGCACAATGAATCCCAAGGAAATAATCTCCTTTTGAAGTCTCTTTTAAATGTTCTAACTTGTTTTCTCCTTTACATTCAACTAGTTCAGGAAAAGTAACTTTTAAAGTCTTGGTTCAACTGTCTAAATAAATGTAGCATGCTCCTAGATTTCTTTAGGTTTTTAAGTTGATAGCTTTAAGTTTGCCAGAAAGCAAGCAGCTGCGCAGTCTGCTGCTGTGAAGGGAATGGACATCAGTGGAAGCAAGATATCACTAAAAATCTTCCTATAAAGCAGAAAGCACACTGACTGTTAATATAACACATTCAGTTTCTGGGCAGGAAGCCTTTTTTGCCAGGTTCTTACAGTCCAAAGTGCTCCTCTTTAGCAGTTGTTTAGTGGTTTGCTGGTTTTTCTTTCTACACAGATCTTGAGTGGGAAATGTGAAGAGACCATAAAGTTAAATGTGTCCCTGTCGTATTGCGGGGTGGGGGAGGATAACTTCAGAAAGTGTTTCCCTCTTAAAAAATTCCTATGTCAGGTATCTTTGGTCTGTCCTCTTCAATGAAAGCTGCTTGAAAGGACGGGTTTTGACAAACCAATGGGTTTTCAACAATAAAAACAATTATCTGTTTCAATGAAATATCATTCACGGAGCTGACAGTTCCATAGTAATGTACATGGAGTTTGTTACCTTATTTCAAAAGTGAGACACTTCAGTTAAGTACACTGACTCTCTCAGCAAGAATATTATTTTTTATTTGTAAAGCTTTTCTTCATATAGAGGTAGCATTACAGATTTGGTTGAAGTGAGGTGGTGTAAGTCCCTTAGTCTGGTGTTGCCTGTGAGCCTTGAGCACAGGACAGTCTTAACAGTCTTGCCCAGAGAGTAATGTGGCAGGCATGTAAGGGTTCTTTTAGTTTGTGTGTTTGTAACTCATTTGTGTAAGCTAGACAGCTCTGCCTGCTCAGTCAAGAGGTAGACCGAATTAATGGTGCTACCCAAACTGTACCTCAAATGCAGGAGTTTGACTACCTGTGAAAAATTTCTATCTGGATACTTTAATTTTCATTGTAAACATGCAGGTGTGCTTGTCTGCCCCTCGCAGTTTTACCTGTCCTTTATGTAGCTAGGCCTGTGTTAGCTCTTTTGTCTGACAGCCAGGTAGCTTTTTAGCTGCAGCCTCCATTTACCCCACTTGCTCAGGCTTGGTGCTTTTAGATACGGCTGGCTTGAGTGCATGTTTGTGGAAGATCACATGCACATGCCCATGTTGTGCTAAGAGTACTGGTCACAGCAGTCCAGGGGTAACAGTCTGCTGCCATTCCTCAAGCAAATAACAGTATGACAAGCTGCCTAATCTCGTAACTGAGTAACAGAGCCAACTCTGTTGAGCTCTGACAGTTAATACAGTGGTACTTAGAAACAGGGCAGCTATTTACATACAGTATAAAAACCAAAAAGAAGTAACACTATTTTAACCTAATTAAAAATGGTTAACTTCAAGACTAGTTAAAATACTGGATGTTAGAAAACCATGGGAGAAGTACATGTACAGTGTATTCTGCTCTGTTTCTGAAGCTTTTTTTAAAATAAGGTCTTGATGGTTGGCTGTGATGTTAACTTTAGAACACTGAGCGTCCTGTTACAAATCTAAATTAACTGCTCAAATGGGATTCATGTTGTGTAAGTTGAGCTACACCTTATTTTGAGAAGTAGTATTTTGATACTACTATTTTCAAAGGTGCATCAAGGTGAGTGCAACAAAAGTTAATGGTAAGAAAGCCAGTTTGTCCTAAGCTAAGCTGACTAGAATGCCAAACAAGAAATGATGTATTGTTGAAATTTAATTTTTTTCCTAAGAACCTCAACGTACAGCTTGAACAGCTATGTGACATGCCCATCCTGAATTTGAAAACACTGCCTTGAAAACACGCTGCCTGAGATCATCTTTTAAAATAAAACAACATGCTATAAAATTAAAGGGATTATAAAGTCAGAACAGTAAAGGAGAAGCTTTAAGGTATACACTATAATCTAGAAATACAATTCTTTTCCTTGAAAAAAGCTGGTGCAGAGAATACTGCTGTTTTTATCCTGACTGTTTAATAATGACTATGAATAATCACTTATAATAAATTAGGTCTGCAGTATAAATGAACATATGAACCTTTCAAAAGAGACATACTAATGTTAATTTTAGAGTATCTAAAATGGATTTGAACTATTTCAAAATTCATAAATTCATTTTGTTGCCATTTATATTACTTTAGGAATCTTCCATACAGCAAGTTGAAAAGAAAAAAGCAAACATTCTAACAGCCCCCTTTCCCTAGAACAATTTTCATATAAGACAGTTTTAAATAGCTATTTCAGCACATCTGTCTTGCTCTCGCTCCCCTTTTTCCTAAAGGTAGCACAACCAAAAGACAATGTGAGAACTGACATTTGTTGACTGACGCTGTTTTCCTTTCCATCTGGTAAAGATAAGAAAGAGATTTGAGTTTGTCCCAAAATGGAAAATGTGAATTTGATGTTTACTTCACCAAATCTCCAGGGGACTTTGTTCTTTTCCTTGGTTATAGTTGATAAACCCTGCATCACTCTGTGTCTGCATGTCACTCTGTGTTTGGGTACAAAAAGTTTCCAATTTCAGCTGTGGCTGAAACTTCAGTGAAATCCAAACAAGAGCTCCCATTAGGAATATTTGAGCAGCGTTTTGTATATTCTATTTTCTACTGTCCTTATTCTGGGGAGGAAGAATCGTCATCTTCATCCTCTTCATCCTCATCATTGAATGAGCATGGAGTTTCTCCCCGTGATTCTGAGTAGCGTGATGTTGCACTGCTGGACTGTTGACTGCTCGGGGCAAGAAGCTGCCCAGTTGCTAAGGCCACTTCAGCATCCAAACATAACCCTGGATTCTCACTATTAAAACAACAGAAATGGTGAAGTTTAGAGGATTTCAGATGAAGTTTTAAGCTTTTTGACCTCAGTTTTTCCTTTAGTTAAAGAAAGGCTATCAATGTTAAACACAGCTAATAGTTATGAAAACAGCTGAAGTATCAAAGTAACATAAAAGATTGTTGGGTGGTTTGTTCTTGTTTTTTATTTTTTTCATAACCAACTAGTAGAGTTGCTCAAGCTGAATAAAGTTAAAACAATAAATCCCTCACAGTTTTTTCAATACACAGAAAGGTTTGGAATATGAAATTGAACTGTTAAACCATGAGGAAGAACCTCTTTCAGAATGATCTGTTTTTTAAGGTACACGTAACCTCCAAGCAAAGCACAGTTGTTATGGTGTTTTTGCATTGCATTTTTAGTGGTGGTGGTGTTTTCTGTTTGGTTTTTAATTTAAAATTATGATTAGACTGTGTGGATTAAGTTTCCTTCATGATAGCTTAAGCATTTAGACACCAAACATCCTCCTGCATTCTTCAGAAGTATTATCAGGCTTTGTTCTATGTGTAATAAACTATTTGTAGTCCATGCCCAGGCAGGTACTTAAGGTTACTCAGGAGACCTCTGTCATTATAATAAGGGCTTAAAAGTGATTTGATTCTTTTGAAACATAGATACAAAATAGGTAATACATTCAAAATTCAAACCATGTTGATTTGACCTTTCAAATGTAATTATAAAAGAAGACAGAATAAGACTTATGTAAAATGAAAAATCAACCATACAGAAAACATTACCTGCATGTAAATGATATGAAATAGTGAGGTTTTTGAAGTATCACAAGCATATACCACTATCTTTGACTGAAAATTATTTTATTTACCTTGATTTTGCATCAGAAGTGCCTCCTGCTACCTCTAAATGTGAACCTGCTTGTGCTGAACTTGAAAGTAACCCTTGGTTTATCCACGAAAATCCTGATGACATATCTAGAAGAAAAGTATCATTTTATTTATGATAGCTACTTGATTTTTTTCTTCCTTTTACTATCTTAAACTTCACAATCTCTTTGCAGTTAAGATTCCTTAAACTGTAGATGTGTCCTGTTTAATCAAGATGAAATTATAAATCTGTATATACACCCCCCCACTGTTTGTGGATGCACTCAAGCCTTACACTCCCTCACGCTCACAGTTGTGGCTATTTCTATGAAACTCTCTCCTCTGCTTGAAGAGAGTTGATGCTGCAGATGACCCTGGCCAGTAGCTATATGCAATCACAGGTACCTGAAATAGTTTTGGAGGTTGTACAGCTTGATCCTATGCCTCAAGAGCTCTAAATGCCTTTGCTGTTGTGCTTAGTGAAGGTGTAAATGGAACTGTACTTGTCAGGACTGGAGATACTGCAGTGAAGCCATCATAAAGGCAGTATGTATTTTTCAGTTGTGTGTGTTCTGATGGCCAAAGGCAGTTTCAATTTGCTAGTCTCACAACTGGCTGTAATGCAGCCTCCTAATCTGTTCTGATGGATGTGAACACACCATGTCAGAGGTCTTATGCCAAGAGTATGAAAGAGATCCTGTTGTAGACTGCATGTGTGAGGTGCAAGTCTCCTCCCCAGGGAAAGGAAATTTTAGGACTAAAATGGCCTTGCAGTACTGCAGAATTCCTTGAGTTAGTTTGTTGGAAGCCCTCTGAAGCACAAGTGGGTTACTTACAACCCTCATAGAACCTGTTTTCAAATTCTGTAGCAAGTAATGCCAGTCACTTGTTTCCAGTTTTGCACATTTCTGCTAAGAGAATCAGCAAAACTAGTCCATTGACCCAAGTACACATGGGATATTTTTTTGGGTGTGTGTATGTGGTTTTAACTTCTTTCCTAGATGTTTCTATAGACCTACCTAAATTCCATCTCAACATAAAGTTCAAATTAAAATGAGTTATCAGGACTGTCTAGTTCTTCTCCATGGTGCTTGCATGTGGTTCCAGATGGATGCATTAAACCAGGAGTTACTGTCATTAGTTATTTGCTGTGCCTAACCAAACCTCTGTTCTGTACAGCATGATGGCAGTAAAAATCAGATTGCACTATTCATATTGTACCTAGAACTGTTCTGTAACAGCAGACAAGAGGAATAACTTTGTTACATATGCTTTCTTGTTTGTCTGTGTTCTTGTTAAGCTTTGACTCCTTGAGATTTGCTGGTGTATGGCCTAGCAGGGGACTGTTCTAAGGAGATTGTTACAACCACAGAAATCTCACCATCCACTGGGATCCACATGCCACCTTGTTTTGTGCTGTGGAGACACATTAGCAGTGAGTTATTTAAATGCCCTGGTACAAGGCAAGGCTAGCAAGGTCAATGTTCCTGCCAATAGCCTTTAGAACATGACAGAAAATATTCAGTGACAGCTTTAGGGTGATCTCTGAGGATGGGATAGATGAGAATAATTAAACATGGACATAGTTGGATGGCTTTCATTAAGATTGTGTTCTCTGTAAAAACAAACCTGCATTTATGGCATTCTGACAGTCTTCTCTTGCCTTTGCAGGAGGAGGCTGAACCATTTAGAATGACTGCATTGTATTTAGATTAAGAAAGTGGATTAGAGATGTATCACAGGGTTGTTCCCTGGTCTTTTGAAGGGATGTACCTGTGTGTACATGTTTAATATTTCAGGAGAATAACAAGTTGCTGCTAGTAATACCACATTCTATTAACACTGTGGGATAATAGCTAGTTAGCTTTGTGAAGAGCAAGGTGAAGGAAAGTTTGTATTTTACACATAAGGCAGAAAAAAGGTTCATAGATGCCTATCCCTGCTTTCTACTTTCATTGCCTTCTAATTCTATTTTTCAGTGGGCTCTGAGGAGCCAGGGAAAAGAGGTTTAAAGGTTTAAGAAGCCATTTCCTGTCTGAACTGTTAAAATAGCATGCTGTCTACAATGAAAAGACTTCCTACTTATAGCAGAACAAACAAGTTACTAATAGCTACACCTGTGAACCAGGGAAAGCAGCTTGAAAAAACCTTCCCAAGGTGGTACTGGCCAGTCTAAGAGTGGCACCCTTACTATGGACAGACATATATCTTGCAGCAGATATCCTTGGCAGAAATCTGTTCTTTATATGAGAAGGCTCTAAAGAAACATCATCAAAAGCATTAGTAATTAATGCTAAAGTGAAAGTGCTGCATAGGATTGTTGCTGATGGCCAAACAAGCGCCTTCATTCAGTAGTACTTTTATCTCTTCAGTTCTAACTCCAGCCCATTGCCAGTCAAGGCTTGTTACGCAGGTAGATGATAAGAAACCATTTTTTCCATGCAGGGGAGAAGGGGAAAAAAAAAAGGTGTTGTAATCTAGAGGTCCTAAACTGTACCCCTTTATCTGCTCACTGCCTTAATGGGATATGTACAAGTGAGGGGTTGTTACCGCAAGTATTAGTACCTCAGAATATTTATCTGTAGCCTCATTTCTAGGAGTCAGGACTCAGCTGACAAACACCAGACCTGAATTTAAATTAAATACTTCTAGTATATGCATGGCTTAAAAGGCACAAGACAGTTTTGTGGATATGGTTCTACAAGAGTTTATGCTTGTCTCAGTCACTGGTGTATTTCAGCTCATCCAGCAATCTCACTCCCTTTTTACTTGAACTGTTCTGGTACGAGCCCTTAGCTAGCCATTTAGACATGCTGCATTGCCAGAAAGGTGTCTGCCAGATAACGAACCTGCAGTTTGGTACCCTGAACCAGCTCATAAGAGGACAGAAGAAAGTAACTGTCAAAATTAAGAAATGGGCAGGAATGCACAATTAAGAATGTGACCCTGGTGTGCATCTTAAGCTGGTGCAAGTATCATACGAGAAATAACACTGCTTCTTCCACAGTAAGAAGGCTGTAGTGTAGCCTGCTTTATGTCCATTGCTTTTTCTGGATTACCTACTTAGTTCATCAAGCATATCAAATTAGGGCACTTCAAGAATGGCTAGAACACATCATCCTCCTGCAAAGAGAATACACTAAAAGGCTTTGATATATCAGTTCAGCAGTTCCAAGCAAATTATTTGGCATGTTTAATGTGTTTAGAAGTAACTTTTTTCTTTTAAAGCTGAGACGGTCCAAGGATTTTTGTCAATTCTATATTTCTTTCATTGAACTAGTTGAGACTCGGATTCTTCCAACTGGTTTGCCAGCCCTGTTAGGAAGCACTACAGGACAAACTATTGTTAAGTGTCTGGGAGTCAATAATTATCTGGAAAAAAAAAAAAGATGACGAGGTTACGGTCAAACTAACATTGGATTGGAAATGACCTGCCTGCTTACATGTACTAGAACAGGACTGGTTTCTACAGCAGTTGAATCCAAAGATTCAGCTCATTTGGGAGAACTTTAATCTTGAATGTAATAAATAAGAGATCTTGATTTGCTCTTCTTGTATAGCAGTAATTGAAGCCAAGGTACCTAATAGTGCCATCATGACAGCTACAGAAGTAACCATGAAGTCTAGAAACCACCGATGAGCCTTCTGTTTCACTGTTCTTGCAGTATAAGAAACAACATCTGAAGACTGTCAAAGTTAAAATGGGAAGCTAGACTTAACTGAAAAACTCACAACTGGGCAAATGCTGGGGTTTAAAGTATTGTGGAAAACATTTAAATCAGTTTCCCTTATGTCAGTTACTGCCATTAGAAACACCTACTATGCAATTCACACTCTCAGATGTAGATTTGTGCAATTAAGTAGCAAGCAACAGATAGAAGAAACCTTTGAAAATAAATATATCTACTCTAGTAATACTTCTGGAGTAATTGTTTCACAAGCTGAAGCTTGTCTGAAGAGTATGTTACTCACCTCAGTGCATTTTAAGTAAAATATAAAATCAATACGTTTCTAATGACCAGGTTTCTGGCTACTGGTCTGCTACTAGAGAAATAATCACAACGTTCTTTAAGCTATCTTAAAATCTGTTCTTTTCGGGTTAGTTTCTTTGAAACAGAGGACTATTTGTTTCTCACTCGCACAGGAACATAATGGTTGTTTTGCCTTTAGTGCTTTGAATAAAAACCCCACCAGCAGTACTTAGTGTGACTAAATTTTTTTCAAAACAAACTAAAATGACCTACTAAGCACTAGTTTAGACATTTATCACTTTAATCATTAAAGCTGGTTTTATTTGGTATATATGGTGTAATGACACAGGGTTTTTTGCAAATGTAAAGCAACCCTGTTCTGTGAAGAGAAATTAATGCAGGTTTAAAATGGAACAGAAATTTTAGTTTGTTCCTTGATAGGTGCAGTTAAGTAACCTCAACACTGCAACACTGTTAAAAGATGTGAGTTCTGCTCCCTTCCCCTTTTTTCACATTGGTAGTAAATGTGGTAGGTAATTTTCAATTGAATGAACCAGCAAGGAACAAATTAAGATTTCTTTCAACCTCTCTTTTTGACATCAGTGCAGCCTTTTTAAGACTTGGGGGGGGGGTGGTGGATTTCAAAATTGACTGAAATTAAAAGATGAAATCATAGTTTTGAAACCCAAAGCACAAGAGGACTAGGAAAATGCAAACAAGCCTTGATAAACATAAGCACATTTGACGTAGTTTGGAATGTTAAGCCATTTAGAATGTACTGATCTTAGTGAATGTAAATGAGTTCTGATTTATATCCAGCAGTGTTTTCATATCACAAACTTTAAGCAACTGTTTAATTCTTAATTCTCTCACATAGTAAAATCAACAACACACAAACCCACACATTCAGCTTCCTGACTACTTAACTATATTATCCTTAGCAAAACAAACCAGCATTAATATAAAGCCTGCATTTTAAGTTATCCCGACATAAGGATTAAGTGTTGTCACCAGAAGGGAATCACCTTTAGTAAAGTTAAAAAGTCAAATGTTTGAAGTGTCCAGCCTAGCTGTGTGAAAGACAGACTTTTACACTACTGTAGTTTAATCAAAATTAAAGCCTTGTTAGTAGAGAAGTCAAGGCAATAGCTTTGCTCCCCCCTTCTTCAAAAATGAAGGCGTGCATACAGTTAATTCCTTGGGTAACACTTCCCTTACAGATGAAGTCCCTCCAGAAACTTGAGGAAATACTGGCCTACTTTTAAGCTTGGACAGAGCAAGAAGAACACAGTCTGACAGTAACTAAAGAAGTGATTACAAATTTTAGTGGCTCTAGTCCAACAATTGAAGGTTTGAGCCTATTAATGTGTGACCTGTTCAAGTAGTGTGACTAGGGAAGGTAAAAGCCTCAGTGTAAGACTTGTCTTGGAACTCTTTGGAGCTTTTTGCTTTATTTACAGCAGCTCTGTTCTCAGGTGGAACCTGCTGGCTTGACAATCACCTGTAGATTACATTCGCTCACTTTAAGATGCTCTTTTTCTTTCCTTTTCCTCCTCAACTTTGGAGGAGCTGCCTTCCAATCTGCTCCTTCATTCATCCAGTGTTATGAAAAATTAGTATTAATCCATGAAAATCTGACCTTGGTGTCAGTTCAGCTATTTAAGAAGTAACATTTTCATAACACAATTCACTCAGAAGTTTGTTGTTATAGATCAGTGTGAATTAAATTTACAGGACAACTACAATAAACCTTCCAAAATGACCTGTAAAAGAACTGGTTTCTGTACTAACCCTACTAGCTCCCACAAAACTTCAACTGTTACGTACTTATGTGGGTTAATATCTATCATGAAATTTGCTTCGGTTAACTAACGCTTTGAATTTGATCAGGAATGTAAAAGTCTCATCTATAACTTACCTGTGATGTAGCCTTCTAAAGCTTTGGGCACCAGTGATTTTGCAGTTCTTAGGTCCTCTGCTGAGCATTTGCCTGACTCGAGCCCAAAGGACATTCCCATTCTCTTCAGCACCTCACTGTCATCATGAATCTCAAAAGTGTTATCGAAATTAAAGAGGTATTCAAATCTGCATGTGAAAAGTCAAAGTGAGATTGCTTGAAAAGAGCACAGCTATGTGGGTTTTGCCTGTTCATCCTGCATTGAGGTAAGTAAGTATCCCGATCCTTCATTATCTGCAAAGGGTCCTTAAGGGAAAAAAAAGTGCAGCAAATGCTTTTTCTCTTCTGCTTCTATTACTGGCATGCCTACGGATGTAAAATGGCACTTTCTCAATTAAAGTAACTTTACCACTGCAGGAAGTCTAAAGTTTTCTACCTCATTAAACAGATTCAAAGGGGAAGAAGGAGGCCTTATTGAATATGAACCTTTACTTGTACTAAATCCACTATTTGTAAAGGTCATCTGCAGCCCCGTCACCAAAATAACTATTTTGTTTTTGTTTCTTGTACATTTCATTTTCTGTTCTAATGTGCAACACTCCTCCTGTGAAGTGACCTATTTACCTTGGTCTTGCATTTTTGGATGCAGCTAGCAAAGCAGTCTGTTCTAAGTCCTTTATGTTCACAACCTACCATTTCTGCTGCAGGACTGTCAGAATGATTTTCATTGCATATAAAAGTGGAAATAGTGATTTTAACTTAAGATAACTTTAAGCAAAGCAGGGGCACCTGCAGTGACTGGCCTAATGCTCTGATCAGAGACTATTAAATGCCTGGACAGCCCTGGTCCAGGGATCACAATATAGGCTGGCTCCCAGTGCCTCATTTTCTGCTAACAAATCCTTTATGCCTGGAAAAGCAACCCATCTGTGAGACACAGTCTTTAAAAGATAACCCACTTGTGGGTCTTCCATTAGCTCTCCAAGCTCGTGTCACATGCAGATTTATTTTTTTTTTAATTTAAATACTAATTTTCTTGGATCCAGTAAGTTTGGAAAAGTTTCATCTTTTGTGCTTAGGCACAACATTCTCATCTAGTAATCTACATGTTTGGAACTAGGAGTAACTGTCAATTACAAGCATCATCTCTTTTGTGACTTACACAGTATTACCTGTAAAACCTATTGCTTATACACCTGTACTTATTCAAGCATAACCACATTAAAAAGGGAAAACAAGATGTGTCACTGTACCTTTAACTGGTAGAATGACATTCCTGCTACCTGGACTGGCACACCTAAAGTCAAGTAATTATGTTTGCACAAACAGGGGATGGGGGAAGTGTCATAGCAAGTTTCTACCAGCAAGCTGTGCAGTAACTAAGTTATTACAGAATTCAGCTTTTATGGTACAAGACTACAGACTGTATTTACTGATAGTTCTGGCTTTCTCCTCCCAGGTGTTATGGTCAAATACTAAATGTTAGAAAGCAGCCGAACTCCTTTCCATCCCCCTTCAAGTTTACAAACAAACTCACAGCTGTATTTCCCCAGATACAGTCTCCAGCAACCTGCAGCCCCTGATGCAGGAAGTTCCTGTGCTTCCTCCACCTCTGCTGTTAAGATCTATTTGAGGATTTTCTGTCAGGGACTTGACATGGCCCCTTTTAGAACATACAGAAACTCTTGCCATGAGCATCATCAAATGCTATGATCTGCATAGACTGACTGTTACAAAACCACTTCTATTCCTTATGTCTATAACCTAGCACCTGGTATCTGGTCTTGTCTCTTAACTTTAATAAGCAACTGTGTCCAGGTGTTCTCTGTGCATACACTCCATGGCATCCATGATTTTATAGAAACCTGTGAATCCACTGTCCTCTTTTTCTAGGCCATGGAGTCCATCTGTTCCTTCTGCGAAAGCTTTTTTGTAGCCTTATTAATTCCTGCTGCCCTCCTGTGTCTTTCTCCTGGTTATGCTACACTTTTTCCAAGAACAAAAGAGGATATAGTATTCCAGATATGAAAGCATTATACACATCTAGTTTTACACTGTATTCCTTACTGGTTTTGCTAATAATTCCCAGCATTGTTTGGGCTGTTCTTGAAAAATCCATTTTTGTTCTCATAAAATGATCTCCTGGGCTGCCATCTTACACTTCCGTGCTAAAAGATCACTCCAGAGGCCAATGCTGTGAATGGAAAGTTTGGGTGCAGTTCCTGTCCCTTCTCAAGGTAAGTGCAAATTTGATCAATAATTAACTTGATCTGGAGTTTCTGCTCTTGCAGGCAATTCTTTCTCTAAGGGTACAAAAGCCTACATTCTACATGTTTACTTTCACAAATAGTATTGTATGTCCAATGTCAAAATCCTCTGCGTTTCTCATTAAAAGCGACATGTTCTAATTTTCCACATTTGTGATACCTCTATTGTGTTTGAATGCTTGTTTAAAACTAGGTATTCTGGTTCTTTTTTATTTATTTTCTCCTTTTCCCCAAGACCTACAGCATTTATATAGAGGCATCTTGTATTTTTTCTCCTCTTTAAATGGGACTTACTTGTTCAGGTGCCTCATCTTTTCAATATAATTTTTAACTATTTTATCTTCAGACTCTGCTTTTCTTGATACCAGCTTCAGAAATGCCATTCCCAGTATGTTACTTGGCACCCAGCTGCCTGCCTTCTCAAACTCTAAACAAAACTTGCTCAGTAACCTCAACCTCTTTGTTTTGCATGTGAGAAATTTCACCCTGTTTTGGCTAGATGAAGCCTGCTCTTGCATAGGAAGACCCTTAGGAGACACAAATCTATGTTCCTCATGATGGTTAAGTCCCCTTTATATGTACCATTTTTCCAAGCAATTATTTTAGAAGATCGTCTGTAAATACAGTTTTGAGTAGCAAATGCTATGAAATTATCTGTTCATTGGATCTTCTAACATCACCTGCTGTGGCATTACAAATATCAAGCAACCAGTGTTGAAAACTTATACGAATGTTATTTGGGAGAAGGAATGGAAGCCCTTTAAGCAGTGGATTATTAACTGACCTTAAAGGGCAGGCACTCAAGCTGACCAGTTAGGCAGCACAAACACTCTCTAATAAATCACAGAATTAGTTTGGACAAATGAAAGTGACCACTTTTGCCAACTGCCTTATTTAGCAAATCAACATCATGATGCTTTAAACACAAGCAGTTTCTGCCACTGTTTATCTACACACTGCTGCTGTCACTAATCAGTTGCACAAACAACTACCACAGTGGAAAGCTTGTTTAATTTGGGTTGTACACTTAATGATCTCCAGATGACAGCAATATTGAAGCTGGGTTATATAAAATGAAGTATCAACAGCTTAAATCATTTTGGTGTGTTCATTCTTAATAGTAGTGTTTTCTTACAGTTTGAAACTGGAGGCACGTATTAACCTTCTCTAGATTACAAATTCCAGGTTAATCTTTGACAAGTTTAAATCAGCAGTTCTGAAGCTTCAGTATGAAACTATCAAACTTTTTAATGACCTCAAACCTAAATGGAAAGTGCTATTTAAAGTGTAGTGAGAACTGCATAGTATGCTGATAAAATAAGGGTACAGTCAAGCTAAATCAATATAAAATCTAAAATTCCCAACTTGCTGAAATACAGAATAAACAGAAGTATTCCTGAAGTTTCATCACAGAATGTACTGGACTTCAGCCAAATTTTCTACAAAAATTCAACTTTTAATAATATTGCTTTTGCACATTGGTAGTTAGGTTAATAGAGACCGTCTATTTTGCCATGTTAATTGCAAAAGTTCAATATGAGATTTGAATAGCACTGAGTGAAGTATGTAAACTTCAGTATTGAGGCAGAACCAGCAGTTTTCAGCTAATAAACTGTGATCTGATTGATTAAAAGTTAGCATAACAGCACCTCATACCTCCAGCTATATTTTCATGGGATGGAGAGGATACCAACCAGAAGTATGTAAGTTGAAGATTTTCAGATTAATTAGGGCAACTTTATCAATTTGCTTGCAAAGGTAGTATTTCAAATTTCTGTATTATATCCTTCTTCTATCCTTCTGTATTATATCCTTCCTTTTTTTTCCCTTCAAAGGGTCTGCTATACCTTTCTGCTATTTAAAAGACACTTTCAAAGTTATTACTATCACCTCTAGGCTTTTACTTTTGTGATACACGGACCACCTTGTGTTTGTGACTAAATACATTTATGGCACATTGGAAATATGAATTCAGAAGCACCAACACTTACTAGTGCTATCCTAGCATAGAGTTCCATTCAGTTATTTCTGTGTAGTAAATGCTCTTTGAAATGTCAGTCTGAAGAGCCTTTTGAAACAGTGAAAGTCAGCCTGTTTTAACTAGTGGCTGTAAGGCAATGTTGATAAACATACTGCATTTTTATATACATAGTTTACTCGAAGTAATTTAAATTAGCTTTTGTCACTTCAGGGAGGTGATTTGTTTAGGGTATTTGTTGGTTTTGGTTTGGTTTTAGATATATATATATATCTATTATGTATATATGTGTGTATATATTACAGAATACCATATACATGACATATAATTATATCTCATACATATTTCACTATATATTTATTAACATATAGTAGATATATTAAATCAACATTTATTGATATCAATAGATATCAATATATTTATATACTGTGTATTACTAAATAATACATTATATAGTATGCATATATTACAAATTTATTTCTTAATATAAAAATTTAATGTAACATTTCTATTAATATTTAACTGATATCGCAATGTCTCGTATTTATATAACTATTATATATTACCTTATATTGTAAATATTATTCTATATTAATATACCATTTATAATATCTAATGTTACTATATAAGCATATAAACCTATAATTTATATATAACATAATATATAATTACATATATATTATACATACACAATCTTATATACATACTATAAATTTTGTATGACATAAACCAAAAATATGTTATATAATGTAATATGAGACATAATATACAGCATATATGATAATATATGTTGCATATTATAACTTACATTAGATCACATATAAGATTTTTTAGATGTCTATATGCTTATGTTTAATATATTAATATAAAACAATATGTGTAATTTATAATGTAATAATATAATAGATATTATATAAATATCGATTAGGGCATATATTGGAATAGAATCTATCCTGTATATATGTTATAAACATATAAACATATATTGCATGATCTACATGTTTATATATAACAAACATATATGTTTCATATATAACATGATACATGTATTCTATATATGTTATATAATAAATCTTCTATATGTAAAGTTACGTAATTACACATAATATAC
>NDXB01008666.1:5802-26401 GCA_002631895.1 Agapornis roseicollis
AAAAAAAAAAAAAAACCAAACCAACCAATAAAAACAAAACAAAACAAAAAAAAACAACGCAGATATACAAAATAGAAGCAGTAACAAGTATGCGTTCCTGCTGCATGGAAAAAAAAAAAAAAGAGAAAACCCCAAACAAAAATGAACTAAACCTGCAGTCTTCGAATAAATGCAAGCATCTGTCTAAGATTAGTTCTTGCATTTACCAAAAGGTTCACGTAGCACCTTATCATCCCAACTACAAATAATTTCATCGAGGCAAAATTTAAGTGTCTCTCATTTTGAAAGTCCTCTGGCACTGCCAGGCATTATTACTTCCTATCTTTTTTCATAGTGTATCAAACTCTTATGTCCTATAAAGTGTCCTAGAGCTAAATGTTCATCTGTGCCAGCATTTCACTCACGAATAAAATAAGGGGAGTGGGAGAAAAAAAGTTTGTGCTCTACTTTTCTTAATGATACCTTGTTTTGTAATTATTAAAAGCATCATGGTCCTTAGACAGCTGCTGACATACAGAAAATAAGGTCCTTGAAATTGTTTGTTTCATCATATTTTAAGAATTAATACCGTAGGTCATGTTAATCAGTTTCTGATATATGTAGTTTTCAAAATGCACTTCAGGGAAGAAAATGCTGGAAATGACTAATAACAGCAAAGATATGAACTTTATTATATATCTAACTCTGAATGTGAACATTACCAAAGTACTTTGCCATCTTAAGTATTTAGGAAGCCTTAAATAAAAAATAAATCCACCTCATTCAGTGAAATAGAACATCCTCTTTTTCAAGCAAAAGAATTCAAATTTATTAATTTTGTAGCTATATTTTAAAATGAGTGTCAGCCCCTGCTAGATGACTGCATGATAAGTGTCCTGAAACTTCAGGAAAAGGCACTAAATTTTTCACAGCATTTGTGTTTCATTTTCAGTGTAATAAAAATATGGTGCCCTTTTAATAATGAATAATAGATCTCCTGGTATGATTTACATGTGTGGATTAAATGTCATGTTTGAAAAGTTGCTGTTTTATTCATATTGAATTTCCCTCAAGTAAAACAAAATGGTACCCAGCTACTGTTATAATAGTGCAAGTACCTTGCCACACTGGTACATAAATATTAACCAGTTGATATACTCCTTAAAAATCTACAGATCTGTGAACTGTTCTGTCAGCAACAGTAGTTTTATATGCATATGAACTGATTTAGTGCTACGTTGAGTTCCAGGTACATTGTGGCTAAGAGTAGCACCAGTGCTCACATATTTCTGGAGCTCACTTTTTTTGCTGAAGTGCCAATTCTGGGAGGCTGGCACAGAATAAGGACTGATGCTGAATGGGTGCAGCAGGACCCAGGGTTAAAAAGTAGCTTGGGAAGCCCCACCCTGACACAATTGTCCCTGCTTCTGCTCATCAGACCTGTACTGACATCCCAGGTGACTTGACAGCTCAACGAAAGCTTTTTAAATGTCACTTTCAAGCAGTCTCATTGCCTTATAGTGCTTTTTACAATAGCTAAGGATTTCCTATCCAAACTTTCCTTTCTGAACGAAAACTTGCTTCTTAACAGACAATATTTTTTTCTGGAAATGTGTTCCAGAAATGTTTAGAGTTTATTAAAAATACTTGAAATAGGAACATTCTCCTTAAAAAATCCTTCTCTTGCTAGGTGAAAAGAGTGATGTACAGCCAAATAGTTTGGTCCTGATAACAGAAACATTTTAAAAGAGAAATATTTTTTGCTATAGTCCAATTTTCATGCTATTGAAGCCTATGAATATTTTGACTTTGAAAAGTTAAGATTTGTTCGTACTTTTATAATTGCTTCATACAACTATTTTAATGTTTGCTGAACTAACTTATGAAAAGCTGACAGAAAAACCCCACCACTTTTCCTGAACAAAATTTAATTTTCACATACCACAACTCATTTGTGCTCTTCAAGTCATCATTAAGCTGAAAAATATAACATGCATTTGCTAACACTGGGACATGACCCTGTGGAGTAATAAGACACTGCTTTAAATACATCACAAGCAAAAAATATTTACTGACTACTTGGGTCTTATCTATAGTAGAATCTTAGCCACCACGAGTAGCAATAAGGAAATTATACTAGTAAAATCCTTGGTCTAGTGTAAAGATGATGTTGACTTATCTGTGCAGGTGCTGCCAAGGACAATCTAATTGTGTAACTGCATTATCAAATGCAGAGTAAATACACCTCCTTTCCTATCTTCTACTCAACTTGCATTTCAGACCTGAGAAAAATGAGTACATGGAAAGTTTAAGAACAAAGCTTCTTTACCGCGAGTCAACCTACTGCACTTTTTGAATCTCAGCTTGAGTTCACTTTCAGTTTGTGTTATAATGTAGGTGAAGTTTCAAAATAGCTCTTGCTTCATCTAAACCAGACAGCATTAAGCCATCCAAATCTAAAGTTCCCTTGCATAAATTAAACGTATGTCAAAGTCCTTGAAATGCAGAGTCTAAAGCAAGTCTCTTTCAGCTCATGCTTCTAAACATTGCCATTCCGAAAAAAAACCTGCATCAGTCAAAACAGTAATTGCATTTTATTGCAATCATAAGCATTCATAGGTGTTTTGTCCAGGATGATTCAAGTAAAAGAATGACTCGTATGGCTGTTTGGTCTTACTGAAAGACAAATAAAATTCAACTTGAGCTACTAGGAGCCGCTGCCTAATAAGCAGTCAGAGGATATT
This sequence comes from Agapornis roseicollis, assembly GCA_002631895.1. Classification (NCBI taxonomy): domain Eukaryota; kingdom Metazoa; phylum Chordata; class Aves; order Psittaciformes; family Psittacidae; genus Agapornis; species Agapornis roseicollis. The sequence continues at coordinate 8,526 of NDXB01008666.1, forward strand.
GGGGGAGGTAGGTTGACAAACTAAAGAGGAGGACAGTGAAGGAGGGGAAAGAATGGAAGCTGGCAAACTGGAGTAAAGAACATTGATTAATGAACAAAAAACATTTTTGAAAGGTCGGGTACGCAAGTCAGACTAGCCCTGAGGCAGATCTAACTTACATGACCAGCACTTTCTGTACGCAGCAGGTAACCCATGCTGACACCAACTTTGCCGACATGACAGGGTTATTATTTTTGGAAGGATGTAGTGTTCTGGAACAATTCCTCTAATATATTAGTTAAAACTAAGCTTTCCTTCAATATTGTGTGCATGTCTTCATTTTCACCGTGTTTACACTGAACTCCTACCATTATTCTGGCCAATGAAAACAAAAGCTAATTCTTCATTTGTGAGTACTTGTATTTTTCCCCCTGTAATACATCCCAAGGCAGCAGTGCTGTGTATAAGATTGTGTTCAAATCCAGATGTTCATCTGAAGCTCAGCATGAAGATCTCACTAAGTTTTGAAGTAGATGCTACTCATCTGAAGCTAAAATTTTCCTCATGTCAGCATAGATGGTTTCTTTTGAAACGTTAAGGTTACAGGCCAATACCAAGGTGGAGGAACAGAAAGGTTGAATCATCAAGAGTATAACACCTGTGTCTCCAAAATGAGCTGGTGGAGGAGGTTCTCTAAAATGATGACATTAAGATTTTGCTGTCTTTATACCATAGTGAAGACAGGGAATCATCAGAAGATCATTTAATCCAACTTCTCCACATGGTACCACAGTTTTAGTGGACTTGCCCAAGAGCAGTACCCTGGTTCTCTGGACTAAAAATGGTTTTTAATTTAAATATCCTCTGTGAGACTCATAAAGGACTTTAAAGCAAACTCTGGAAAAGCGGTAAAAGTACAAAGCATTTCTCTCAGACCTTTGGATGAAGATTTATAGCCACCTCTAAGCAGTTACTGAGGTGTCTACACAACCCAGTAGAGACCAACAGAAAGACAAGTATGTGGACTTTGCACTTCCTCCACAAATCAAGGGCTTATTCCACAAACCCAGGACAGGAGTTCTTTTGCATCTAAGAGCAGCTAGATAACAGATGGGGCAATCTGAACTAGCTCTTGCTTAGAAGAGAGATACTCAATTTTGAACAGGAAATGTTCTTGAGGCCAGAGGAAAAATGACAGGAGCAAAAGTAACAGGCAAGACTCAGAAGAAGCAAGATTCTGAAAGCAAGAGGAAGGGCATGCCAGTCATTCAGTTGTACTGCCTGTAGTCTTCTCCTTTCAGTGAAGCCTAAGAAGACAGTACTTTGTCTTCAAGGAAGTAAGCAGGATGCATGTGTCCTGCTTCTGAAGGAGTGTCACAGCTCAGTGATTTCTCCAACAGATACATATATTTGTTTTAACATCATGTGACAGTTACATTCAAAGTTTCTCTCCCTCTGTAAGTGACACTTTTCATACCAACAGATGTATTTACATACACAGTTCATTATCCATTTCAGATTATAAACAACTAAAAAGCAGAAAACGTGACTTAGCAGCACTTTACAATCACAAACCCAATAACTGAAATGACCTATCTCCAAATAACTGAAAGCATCAATACCATACATTGAAGTTGCTTTGTCCGAAAGCTCTTTGGGATACGGACTGCATGTGTGTTCTGGATCTACACAACACCTCTCACAATAGAAGGGGGGGAGGAAGAAATCTGTCATTCAGGTCATACTACAAAATAAATAATTGAAAATTGAAAAGATTCTCCTCCGCATTCTACCAATGTCTGATAACACACACACATGCTCACATGCACACACATACAAATAAAAACCCACACAGAGAGATGGAGGTTGTTTTTCAAACTGTAAAGAAGCTTTCATGTGCCAGAATGTTTATCTGAGACCAGTGTTTCAACCAGCACTAGGCATTAGCTATAACAGTGAACAACTGACACACAACAATCCTGCCACGCACAGCATGCTTAGGCAGGAAAATATGTGTGCCTCAGTCACAAAAGACAGAATAGAGCCTCAAGTGTTTGGGCTCCTTCCAAAATAATCCAAATGCTGCTTTTTTGGCAAATGGAGGTCAATGGAGCTAAAAACTCACAGAAGGATTTGAGCATTCATGTGTTTATATACACCCACTCGTTCATTTATTATTCTAAGGCTACTTTACAGAAATCAAATTACATAGCTGACAAGCTGCATAGATAAGAGAGAATAAAAGTAAAATTTAAAATTAGCTGACAACAGTATATGATGTAGTGTATATTTGGCACTTTTAGAGTGAGTGATGAGGGTTAACCTAGGGGAAAAAAATTGCACCTTCCTAAATTGCACCTTAAATTATTAAATAAATTATTAACATGATGGAATGCATTAAATATATAAGCCTGAAGGAGAAAGAGCAGATGTGTTTTAACTTTCAAAGCAAAGACAGCATATTTAAGAAGTGTTGCTTACTGTCTGGATACTTTGTTCGAAGCAGATTTCAGTGTTGTAGAAGTTTCCATCGTGACTAACAGGCAGCGTTGTCCTGGCCTGAGGCTGCTCCTTCTTTTTGGGCCATTCCAGAAAGCCACCACCTAAGCGGCTGAGAACAGAAACTTTGAGGGTGTAGTAGCCTTTAGGGAGCTTATCTTTGACTCCCCTCAGGCATTTGAAGTGAATTTCTATCAGCTGTGGTGTCTTGAAGCAGTCAACCTACGGAGAGGGCTCTGAGTTACTGATCTGGGTAGAGCTAACTTAACTATACAATTAGCAAGGACAAATTTCTTCAAGAAAATAACTGCTGAAAAGCAGACAACATACTTCTTGTTCAACCTGCAATTACCTATTGCTAATCGAGGATCTGCAATTAGGGAGGTCAAAAGTCACAGAGATGACAGATTAAAAAAAAAAATACAAATACTACTAATAAAATGTTTGGCATCTTTAGAGGGAAGGTGAGGCTGTTGAAGTATGACACCAGAAGCCATTAGTCTGCAACAATAAGGCAAAATTAACTGGAAAACAATACCTTCAAGAGTACAGCATGCTTTGTAAGACAGGCACAATGCATGATGTGGTGAGCAGGCTGCAGGCACAGAAAGACAAGGCAGGCCATGTTTTTATATTAATTATTAGTCTTGCCACAGCTATTAGTGCTGTGTAATATGCATACTATACTTTCACTTTCCAACTATCATATAATCAGATTCTCTTAAAAATAGTAATCAAAGTGCAACACGTGTAGAGTTTAATAACAACTCCCTACAGGCACCTTTATTCCAAGTCCAGACAAAAGGAAACATCTGCTGCTTGCTGTTGACAAGATGTTGTCTGAGTTACAGAATGTTTAGTATGGAATAAATGCTGTGCTGTGTATCAGAATTGCCTTTCTGGTGCTTTCCTTGAATGCACAGCTTATAGCACACTGGTTGGCAGAAGGGAACACACACAGCAGTATGATCCTTACAAGTCCTGCCTGACTAAAGGTGTAGGGTCTGTCCCACTACACCAGCAGATACTTCAGTGCTACCCAAACGAAACCTGCAGGGTCAGGCACTGAACAGGGAGTCCCAGCTTGGTGCCAGTATTGAATTCAATGGATAAAATTCCTTTGCAATAACTAATTATTTAGTTATCAACATTTCTTTTTTCCTAAGGAATCTATTTCTTCCATTATCTTGAGAAAACATAGTGCTAGGTGGTCTTTTAACGCAATGTAATACAAGAACCCATGCTACACTTCAGAACCTTGACTACTAGGTTTAGTAGTCTCACAGTTTAAGCCTACAGTAGCTAATAATCTCTTCTTTAATCCTGTCTTGGATTTATTTTGGAAGAGATAGCATATTTCCATATAGATAGAAAGCTTCTGGAATTAAATTAAGCAGTTACATAAACAGTTGAATTTGTTAAACTTCTTTTGTTTCTTAACACACACCATACTTAACAACTAATCTGAATGACAATTATTTTCAGTTTAATTAGAAAATCTTATTTAACAATGAAGATTTAACCTTAATATTTTTGGTTTCTGAATCATATATAAAAAAATTAACATTATGTGAATAAATAAAACAATCTTTTTAAACCTCAAGGCAGGATTACTGATGCAGGCAGACTTCATTATTAAACACATTCTAAATTAAACGCCTCTATGAATTTTATACTGAAATATATTGTGATAGTTTTGCATGCCAAATGTGACATTTTGTATTTTAGATTCATCTTCTGTAGTAATTTTGGAAATGTCATACAAACAAAGATTTTGTCATTTACCAATGGAATTACTATGCATGGCCGGTTAGCCATCTCTTTTCTGGCTCTTCTGGTTGTTTCAAGTCAGCAAGCCATAAAAAATCTTTATCTCTCTGAAACACAGCAATTTGGAAGATAATCGAATAGTGACTGGGGGGCAGAAACGCCAGTCTGAGGAATTATACCACAATCTCTCTTGCATTTACAACCTTCCTCAAAGCGAGTGTCAGTTGAGTAGGAAAAGGAGATAGAAGATTCATCATATTTCAAGCCTGTCTCATTTGCATGGTGGTATAGCTGTCTCATCTCCTGCTGAAAGACTTTGCTTGGCCAGCACTGACAAACTGTTTTGAAGAACTCTAGCCATGCCCAAATGATTCATCATTAATAGCTTTAGACATTCTCTTTAAGCATATGGTTACTTCTGCTGGGAAGCATATTTGGAAACCTGCTAAATTCTATCCTCTTAGACTATAAAGAGAAAAGAAAAAAAACAACACAATGCAATTGATCTAGTCATTTAGGAATCTGCATCAGGAAAAAGAGCACTATGATTCCATGAAGAAAACCTCACCTTCTTACAAGGTCCTGTTGCTACATTTAATCCAGCATTCAGAACTGCAAGTTTACCAAAGCTGGATACCGTTTCTTCTTCACTTTCATTCCCCTCTGCTTTCAACAGCTGACTTCCCACTCTGCAGAAGTTAGGGAAGAGGGAAGAACTATTCAAAAGAAAGAAACTACAATGCAGACCCAGAAAGCACTTGCTGTTGCAAATACATCACAGTTTGATGTTTTCCGTGAACATATCGTAAGCCTTGCAGGGCACCCAGGAGAAACAATGGTGTACTAAAGCAGAGAAATGGCTAGGCTTCAAAAAGCAGTATATGAAAAACGCAGTCACAGCCCCAGTAATAAAACGGTATTTGTCAGTCTGTGCCACAGATCGATACAAGGTACCTAAAGTTTCTCAGCTCTGTTTGGCACTAAGTCTCAGGTTTTAGGTTAAGTATACTAAAGTAGGAAGCCATTGCTTCTGTTGACCCTTTGAGAACTAATTGACATCTTCAATTAATTGGAAGAGGTTTCTAGAAACCATTGGTTCCTTGAGAACTGGGTTGCTTTAAAGTACTGGAAAAAAAATTTATACACACACACACATAAAAATCTTCCCTTTTATAAAAATTTTCTGAATTTATGTGTAAAGTTTTTATCATTTATAAATCTTCCAAAAATCTTAATTTGTAGATATAAAAAACCCATGTAAGTTATATAAGTAGATCTGTAGGTATACATACTCACACATTTTCTGCTGTATGTGAACCATTAAACCATTATATGTTAACTTCTTATTTAGTTAAAATAATTTTAGGGTGTAATTAGATCAACTCAAAGATTTAATTTTTTATTTTTTTATTTTTTTTTTAGGAGAGGTCTCTGTGGCAACACAGACTACCAGCACTTAGTATAAGAACAGCCCTAAATTGGATAACCCAAAGCTGCCCTGTCTAGCACACAGGATACACAGAAGGCAAAGTATGGAAAAAAATTTGTCCTAGACCACAGCAGGAGAAAATACAAAACTAAGTCACTTACAATAAGCAGTATAAAGCTATATGCTTTGGCAATCCTATCCCATCTTCAACAGACATAGAACTATGAGCAATTTCTCTGTCTCAACTCAGCCCCAGTATCTAAATAGAAACTGCCCTAGGTAAATACACCTGCAGATGCTCTGCTGACCTCAAAACACTTCAGTTCTTGCCTCCACAATGTGCTTTAAAAGGCTAGTGAGAGTATATTCGCCACACCAACGCTGGCAATGCCCCAGCCACTCTCACAGGTGGAGACAAAGGGCAGGTAGCAGAGCACAGACACAGCAGCTCTTAAAAGCTGGAGGCTGAGCAAGCCATTTGCAGCTGAGGGACAGCCATGGGCCACCCTGGACATTCAGGGAGCTGCTTGCAGCATACTGAGAGGAACCATAGGGACCCAAAGAGAAATCGCTGTATCAGGTACTATATCAGGATTAACTTGGGCATCTGCAGAGGCAATCAGGGCAAGCTCTCTTAGGTTGCCACTCCACATATTCAGTTAAGATTTTAGCTGCAAAAGAAAATGTTAAAATCTAGTATTAAAAAAACCACAACAACAACAAACCCACAAAAAAACACACACAAAAAAGCCAGCCCCCAAAAAAAACAATCAACATCATTATCCTGGACTGCACTTCTGAGGCATTCCTTCAGTATTTTATTTTTCCCTTCAGCATTTGGTTTTGGAAAATTCCACTCCAGTGTCCCCATTCCTGTTTCCTCCTTTACATACTAGGTGATGAGAAGCCTCCACAAAATTAGCATGGTTCTTTATCAAGAAAATTACAGAAAGTGCAGTCATGCTAAACATCCCAGGCTCACACATATGTGCTAGCTAGGTAACACATAGTTCAAATTCCCATCTTCTGAAACAGATGCTCCAATCTCCCAGTTCCTGGCACATTGCTACAAATCAGTTTCTACCCAGACCTTGCTTATGATATTTTTAGTTGGTTTTATTTGTCTGTTTGGTTTGATTTTCAGAAACATATATATGCACAGTGAAACCACCACTGGTGCATAACTAAACTGTTTTCCTGATTCCTCTACCATTAGAATTGTATCATGTAAATGCTCAGACAATAGGTGAACCAGTCAGAAGGTCAGTGTAAATGCTAGAACCAATGATGTACATGGGAGTTTTGCACAAGGCAGAACCTATGAGAACTGAGGACAAGATTCCAGTGCTTAGGAATGAATACAAGAAGCACATGGTCAGCCACCTTTGAAGTTTTATCCTTGAGCTGCAGTCAAGCAATTAGGTTCCAGCTGTCCTAAATGGAAGTAACAGGAGATAGCTGTTGAATGGCACTATCTAATTCACAGACCTGAAACATCTGAGAAGTTAACTTCTTTCCTTAAGAAGAATGGTCTGTTTGGAAAGTTTTTACTTATTTAGTTTCTCATGATGGAAATTATTTCACTCAATTTGTTTAGAGCTGCACTGACATAGGGGTTCATTAGGACACCCATTTGCTTGCAATCCAATTTAAAATTAAATACACTTTGTTGTTGATTTTATTACTTTTAAACTACTGTATCTATTGCCTTTATTAGCTGCTAATACACAATTATGAAGGTAAACAGTTTTCATTACTGAACATCAAATATTTAAATAACCGCATTTGATCTCTTTTCTGGTTGTACCATTTTTCTCCTTTCCCTCCTCTTGCTTGGTATTAGATTGAAAAGGATAATTTATTCAGTGAAGTTAAGCCTCTTCTGTGCTCACCAACATGTTCATGAGCTGTCAGCAGAACATAGCTTCCTTTGCTAAGGAATAACCACAATGATTATTTCCTTCATTCATTTCTTTACAGGTAATTTGATGCCTGTATTTATCCGAAGGTCACATATAGCTTAATCACAAAAACACTGCTCCAATTCATATTTCCTTCACTCTCTAAGGGTAATTCAGAAGCAGGGGTGAATGGTGCTAGGAGAAGCCAATTCATTACCTTTTGAAGTGTGCTATCTGTAGCACTTAAAAATTACAGTCCAAGCCAGAAAATGGAGGTATCCAAAACAGAGGTTTCTTTCAAAAGCACAGGCTTAATTTTTCTAGGCCTGAAGTTCTTTGTTTAGGAGGAGTTCCATTCATTAATATCTGTAAAGCACTAAAAGATCTTTGGAAGGAAAACACATTAGATAAATGTACAAAGTAGCCCTTATCTGACATACCTTTGACAGAGTTCACGAATCCTGGCTCTCAACTTTTGTTTCTCATGGTGAGAGACCTCCTTGTGGTGCTTTGAGACCAATATGCCAAAAAGGGGGGGGGGGAAGGAGAAAAGAAAAAACATTATAGTTTGTTTCCAAATGTACAGAAAGAAGAAAAAACCATGGAAATAAAAGCCATAAATGTGCAATTTTCCAAAAGTTTGCCTTAGGTCTTCCACTTGAAGGTTTTTCAGAAGCAATTAGGAATTTTCAGCCACAGTTATTTATTTCATTATTTTTTCATATTCACTCCATTATTCCCACTGGAAATTGAGCTCTAATCTTGTTCTAAAGGCTTGAAAAGTAAAAACTGTATTTGTGCATGGTATTGCCCTATAGTCCTTATTTTTACCATACCTAATACAGTCATATACGTGCAAACCTATATATATGCACCAAAGTGTTTGTACACACACACACCAAAATGTAGTACACAAAACACTTAAGGATGGATCACCAGAGAGCCAACTACTTTCTCCACTTTATATCTTCTCCAAATCTTGATGCCTTATCTTACCACAACTCTTTTTAGATTATTGGTAAAAAGAACTGGCATTTTTGGAGGTTGCAATGTGTGGGAGGCTAGCATATATGCACAGCCCTCTCCCCCTGCAGCTCTGAAGCATGAAGCTAGAGGGCCTGAAGTTGTTTTACTCTTACAAAGCAAGCTGAAAAAGTCACTCCATTGAGATGCCAGCCATCTTTTAGATTGCGTTCTCTGTGCAAAACCTGAAAACAGTAATAATTCTGAAGGCTGTAGACTCAGGAAAGCAAATTCTTCTCTCTGACCTGCACTGTTAAGAGACCTCACTGAATATTCAAGGACATTTCTTGTACCAGTATATTCTACTGGTGCCCCTGAAATGGGCATAAAATGTGCATACAACACTACCCAGACACAAGAAGCTGCCCTACTGTATATGCTATACAGTCATCTGAATAGTCTGAATTTCTGCTCCACTGGTACTCTCATCAAGCCTCAAAGCCAAAAAAAAACAAATTGTGGTAAGGAGACAATGCAGTAGTCAATGGAGAAAAACTCCCCATTGGAGGTTCCATATCCAGCTGTTGAAGTCTCTCCTTTCTTCTAAATCCTACTTTTTTTTGGACAAATGTCTGGCTGCTTACAAGCAGGCTTAGGAATCACTGATGAAGACTAAGGCAAAGCATCCTGCTTATTTCCAAAGTGAAAATTGTCAGAGTACAAAATAAGACTATAGAAACAAATTGCAAAAGCCTGTGCAAATAACTTTTAGCATAACTTTTTTAACCCTTTAAAATTAAAGCAGATACAACATGGTCTCCTTAAAATACACTATGATTTGTTGGTAGTCCCAGCAGAGAGCCTCAGATATATGCAATAAATCCTCCAAGCCCTAGTTAAGCATCACATATACACAACTATGAAGATGACATGGACCAACCTTCCAGCTGTCCACATGGCAGTTTTGTCATGGCCAACTCTCCCTTCACCACCTCTCCTCTGCTAATGGGAACCAAGCCCTCCTGCTTCTGAACAGCTTTTGGCTTACATTCACTGGAAGTCCCTGGAGTAGGACCAGGACCCATTTCTCTCTAACCTCCACAAATGCTGTCACTGATTTTCTTTCCCTAACCCAGTGAATCACCAAGGACAATGCTTTGCCAGGAAGAGCTGGGAGCTGGCTCCAGTCCTGGCTCTGCTCCAGCAGAGCTGGTAGATGTCTGGTTAGGGGAATCATATCCACCCTTCCTGCCACTTTCCACAACCCAGTGAGGACTGCTGGCACTGGGGAATATGCCAAGAGCAAGGGCAGGTTGTTTTTCTCCAGCTGCCCCAACGGGATTGCTCTCTGAGGCATAAGGGACCTGTCCCAGTGGCAGCAAGGCCTTTATTCACTTCTGCAAAGCATAGGCACCAGGCTGTCATGGCTGGGGCATTTGAAAGGGTGCCCAGCAGCAGAGCTCAAAGTCTCTGAGAAGGTTTAATGACAAAACTACCAACCAAAAAGACATCAGGTGTTTCCAGAGCTTGATGGCAGATGGGACAACATTTAAAAAGTTTTGAATAAGCAGTTAGGGATAAAGTTTAGAAAGTAGGAAGAGGGCTTGGTTTATAATTTGTCTCCTGGGTCTTGGTGATGCCTGGGATAGTGATTTTTGAGGGAGACATAAGATTAAGAAACAAGATGAAATAGAAAACTCACTTCATGTAAAATATCGAGTATCCATAATGTTACAGCAGTCAGACATTACCAGCACGGGCTTACGGCTCACGCTGAGCCAGAAGTAGAGAACTGAGATTTATTTTTTTTTTTAATGATTATATTACCAGACTCCCATAGCTGCCCAATCCCCTTGTTTATCTTCCTAATCTTAATTAAATAATGAATATTCAACAGAAAATATAAATCAGGGTTCTCTGTATGAACTACACTGTTTTCAATCTCTCTGCCTCTGAAGTGGCAACAGGAATATGATTTAAAACTATTTCTTCTGGATTCTCGTAAAATATTTGTCACAGTGTGTCATGAAAATTTTCAAAAAGCTCTATCATCTGCCTAATAAATTTGTTAAGTTTATTCAAATCTTATTGAACAGGAAAAGTGCAATGAGTCATGGTTAATATTTCTTTACCTACACCAAGAAATAAAATATATCAAAAATTCAATGCTTAGGGTCCTATTCAGAAAACCTCTATGAGTCTGTAATACATCTTCTACATGATTAAAAAAAAAAAAAGAAAAACCACACCAGGAAACTTGCTTTAAAATGAATTATTCACCACCTTGAATAAATTTCCATCTTTCCTATTTGCAAAACCCCAAAGTCAGTTATGTAAATTTTAACCTACACTAATTACCTCAGGGGTGTGCAAGAAAAAGGAGAGCAGATGCAATAGAAAAAAATCCCAGACGTTTCCATCACCAAGAAGCAATTTAACAGAGGAAAAAATGTGTAAGTTTTCAAAATCAGAACGGCCCATATAATTATTTTTTTTTTAATGTGGAATAATCATTGCTGCAATATCCCTCGAATCAGAGGTTTACTGGAATAAACCCAAATGCTTTTACTCAATGGCGTATAGCATCACACACATAGCTAAGCCCTTGTTTCTCATCATGACACCAACATTGTCTAGACTGTAAAAACAACCCATTGTTGACAACGGGCGTTCCCAACAAGAAAGCATGAAGTGTGGTTTAGCTTCAAGTCCATATAGGCACTTGTTCCCTTTCACGAATTAAAAAAGAAAAAAAAACAAACAACAACAAAAAAAAAAAAAAACCACAAAAAAACAAAAAAAAAAAAAACAAAAAAAAAAAAAAAATTAAAAAAAAATGTATTTTGGTTTTGCAGCTTCTATTAGGCTAGTTTCAGGTATTAAAATATAAGACCCAAATCANCAAACAAACAAAAAAAAACAAAACAAAAAAAAAAAAAGAGTTACTAAAATCTGTGAATCACAAGATATCCTTCAAAGCCTGGGATGTACTGGAGAAAGCAAGGTATTGTTTGAAGGCAGAAAGGCTCAATCACAGCACCACTTGGCCCTGCTACCAGGCACTGCTTTAGCTGTGAGCCATCTCTTTAGCACATTTTTCTCAGTTTCTTCATCGGCTATCCTGAGGTCTAATTGCACAAATGGCCCATCTACTGATTTCAGAGACTGTGATCAAGACCAGTATTTGAAAAAGGTCTTTCAGTCTGGGCCCAGCCTAGAGACACAATGGTAAGTATTGTTTCTACTTCAGACAAAAACAAAGACCTGACTCAATACTATTAATCAGTGCTGACTGGCTATTTTCACTGTGAAACTACTTCACAAATGGTAGGACTTGATTCCTATAGTAATTTTCAGTTTGGAAAAAAAATTTAAAAAAACCCAGCCCAAACACTCCTTCCCGTTAGGAGAAAGCCCACAAAATCCAGCAAAGCTTTGAAGCAAAACAATTGCCATTTTGCAGAAAATGGAGCATTTAGGGACAATATTCTCTCTCTCTTTTCTGGTGAGTCCTACCTAGCACTGGTATTACAACCTTCCAGTGAGGTACTCAACCCCATTTTTATTTGAAACAGTCAGTTGAGCCCCAACCCTATGAAATCCTACTCCCATAGAGTGAGGAGTGCTGCGGGGTCCACTTCCACAAGCCCTCCTCACCAGAGCGGAGAGCAGCAGAGGCAGCATGGAGACACTGCCAGTGTGGTCTCCAGCAGCCTTCCACCACCCATAGGGACCCCACATGAAGAGGATCCCAGTGCTCCTCCTTCATTCCACTCCACATTGGTACATCACAGCGCAGCTAGTGCTGTCTTTCCAGATGTAAAGGAATACCAGGATAAAAGCTTTCACCCAGTATTTCCATTTCTGCATCCCAAAACATTTTGCAGCAATGGAAATCCTGTCAACTCCATTTTTACAAGTGGAAGAAGTGGAATGCCAGTGAGAGTGATTTGCCTGAGCCTCCCAAGCAAAGTGTCAGCAGAATTAGAAACAAAACCTATGTCTCTAGTCCCACTTGTGCCAACTAGACCTTCCTTCATAGTCTGGCTGCTATGTGGAGATTCACTCCCAGATACTTTCAACATCTAGTGCACTGTGTATCACAAAGCAAGTGAAAAACAAAGAATCGTTTAAGATGAAAAAAAAAAAATACAAAAAGTGTTAACATTCCTCTCAAGTAAAGTGAGATTTTGAGAGGCTTATCCTCTCCATGTTAACTACAGAGAGAACACAAGGAAGCCAGGTACTGAGAGGTAAGCAGCATAAGTACCCTTTGTTGAAAGCAAAGACTCTACTAGCTAGATAAGGCCTGCTCTGGGAATTGCATTGCCTGTTGGAATTTGGGTGACCTTGTCTCAGAAAGTGCCACAAACCATGAGGTAAAGCTGTATCAAAATCCTGGACATACATCAGTATAAGTCACAACACACTCTGCCAAAAATGTGCCACAAACTCTCAGACACATTTCTAAAAGAGAAAAAGAAAAAAACAACAAAGCAACATTTCCTTCCAAATAGAAAATTAAACCAATTTACTGTTCATGAACACAACATTTAAAGGTGGACAAGTGAGGTGCTTGTAACAGCTAGGAAGAAAAAAAGAAAAAAGAAAAATCAAAACACCTCATACTCTGTTTTAAAACTGATACTGCAGAACACAAAGTGAGATTTACTTTACTCATGACACAGTCTTATTACACTAGTACAGACATATTTAGTGACAATTATAGGCTGATCGTTTCGATAAAAAGCTGATCATTTTGATAAAAAGCATCACATGATCTTTAACAGTGAAGACTGAGCTACTAGTCAACACAAGAAGATAGTATCTTGCTGCTGAGGTGGACAGTTTTATAAGGCATATATATTAAAGACACTAATTTTGAACAGTTATGGAAACTAGAGCTGGCTATAAAGTAGGTGCGATAAACAAGAACCTGAACTTCCCAAAAAGTCAGAGGTGTTTTTGCTCAGGATCTTGTTCCAAGACTGTAGTACTAACAAATAAAAAGAACTTGAATCACTTTGCTTAAGATGGACTGGGGAAACTCTGAAGGGATGTCTTCTGCAGAGCTACCCGGCTTCTGCAAAATAAAGATTTTGGCTTTCCAGCCTCAAAACAGGACTTGCTTTCTCATTTCCTCTTGCTGTTTACAGAGGGATCACTTGTAGTTTCTTCAGAATCACCAGGTACTACTACTTCAGGTGCTTTATATTTCACAGTTGAGAAGATGTAGCTCCAAGGTCATAAAGCCTTGATATCCTCATCAAAATCTACAGAGTGCAGTAAGCATATGCAAGGCCATTTATCAGAGTGCCTGACAACCATATCCGAGCAGTGAAAATATACAACACTGAAATGGCATTTGCAATCAATAGAGACCTTAAGCAAAAGAGTGCTAGTCCTTCAAAGCTCCTCAAGTCCAGATGTCTCCAGATTAGCCTGGATATCACCAGCTACTAAGAAGTTCTAGGTAATTTTAGCTTAAATAATAAGATACAATGGAAAATGTTAACAAGATACAGTGGAAGATACTAACCACATTTTATTAGGGAACACATTCCCTCCAGTATGAACTCATGTAGCAGCAGCAATGCTAGTGGAAAACAAGTGAACTATGCCAACTTATGGATTTATAATTAATAGTTCACATTAAAAACAAAAAAGAAACAGTGTTCATAAGCAAGGTGATGAACTTCAGGGCTTTATAGTCTTTTCTACTTTCTGGATGGTAACAGCAAATCATGGCATGAACAACTGAAGAAAAACTGAAAGAAAATACCAATTGCAAATACTGAGACTTTCTTTTTGTGGTTTTTCCCCATTCTTCCTCAATTTAAAAATGTTTGTTATTTTCAGCACAAAATGTTTTTATTTTTTCCGTAGCCTCTTCAAAGTCCCTCATGAAACTTTACTTATTTAATCCTCTTATTTTTCCCTAAAGCAGGTATCTAATTTTAAGTCTGTTTTGCAGATAGTGAAAAGCGAACCATAATCACTAATTTGCTTGTTAAAGCCCTCAAAATCTGATGTTTAATTCAGAGGTTATAGTGTAGAGTGTGTATATGTATATATATATATACACCCCATCTTTCTGAGTCCCCATTCTTTTTTCTGTCAATAAAGCACTAACTCACAAATTTGTCTCCATAACTGTAATATAAAAGCATAGGCTTTAACTTTAATACCTCCCATTTGTACCGGCTTTCACATTATCCTCTGTTTCAAGTGTGCAGACATGCACTTGAGGACTTTATAATTAAAAGAGACATTCACTTACAATTAGTATATGAAAATTACAGAGTGGGAAACAATGCTTTAAGTACAGTTTACTACATGATTGTGTTAAATACAACAGTGGAAATGACAAGTTGCCAGGGCTAATGATTTTTTACTGTAGAGAGCAGGTCTCCTCCCGCAAGCCCATATCCTGCTCCATCTCTTTGTTGAAAGTTATAGGTGAAATTGTTTGCTGAAATTTAAGCTTTCCTTCTCTGATTTGAATGCTGACATGAACAATTATATCATAACATATACTATGCTGACACATCTTCAAGTGAATATATGCACTTTAATATATGTTCTCTTTGTAACCACCTAGTCCTGAAAGCTGCATCTTGTGTAAGGGTCTAACTAGTAGTGAAGTTAAAGAAGACAACTGTGCTGACAGACTGCCAGCCAGTTGAGCAACAGTGATAATTTTCCACCTTTGTACTAAGTAAATGCACATGTAATGCAACTGGACTGTCTCTCCCAGTAGCGATACACCTCTCAATTTACAGATGACCTGGTTATGTTTCACACTAACAAACTGGTGTGAACAATTCCAAAGCCCTTGAAAACCCACATTGCACATGGAAAGCCTAATATGCCTCAGTTAGCCCTGCTTTGAGCAGGAAGTTGGACTAGACAGTTTTCAGAGATCGAGTCCTTCTCACCTGAATTAATCTGTTCTGTGAAGTCGAGGTCAAAATTATCACCCAGCATAGGTTATGCTCAACAAATTCAGCTCTACTGAAAGTCTACAGAAGCAAAAAAAGTTACAACATTTACAGCAATTCATTTATCTGTAGCTCATGAAATCCGTGCAGGCTATTAGTGCTGCTAAGGAGTCTCCTGTTAGAAAAGCTAACCAACAGTATACTTTGCTACACCTGTGACTACAGTTTGGCTCCAAATACATTAAAAGTGTTAATAAAAAATTAAAAAAAAAAAAAAAAAAAACAAACACAGAAGATAAGTTATTCCAGAGAATACCTAAGCAACTAAAAATTGATCTGTTTTCATTGTATTTATTTATGCAGGTTCATGCTTCTACACTTCAGTAATACATACTTATAGCTTACAGTCCTCATCTGAGCTCCGCTTCTTTTTCTTTTAACAGGTGGTCAGTATTTAATGGAGTCACTTAAACTTCAACAGGACTTGGCAATCACTGATTCTCTTTGAAGTATCCTTCCAATTGCCTCTGTTTATTGAACCATAGAAATAGATTTCCTTACTGGAATTTATATGAGGATAATGAGCCAAAGAGCTGACCAGTCAGATTACCTTAAGCAGCAGCAAATGCAGTATCATCAGTTACAGTAGCTGTAGGATTCATTGTTGCAGCTCAATGGAATATCAAGAACTAGTTTAGTTGTTTAATTACCTGTCTGGTATTAAAGAGTAAACAAACACAGTAAAAACTAAGTTAGCTCTTTAGAAGATTTTCGTTACTTGCATCTAAATAATTACTTAACTAAAACTCCACACAACTCCTGAACAAACCAAAACATCACAGAAACATGTTGGGATGGCTCCTATGACTGGAGTGTTGGAATGGAAGGTTACAGGCTTTTTAGGAAAGACAGTCCTGGTAGGCAGGGAGGGGGAGTTGCCCTTTATGTTAGGGATAGGCTGGAGACTATGGAACTCTCTCTGGGGACAGGTGAGCAGTTAACAGAGAGTTTGTGGGTCAGGATTAAAGGGAGAACAGCGATGGGAGACATCACTGTGGGGATCTGTTACAGACTGCCTGATCAAGAGGAACTTGTGGATTCCTCTTGATCCACAGACAAATAGGAAAAGCCTCACGCTTGCAGGCCCTTGTTCTCATGGGGTACTTCAACCACCCAGACATCTGTTGGAGCAACGGTACGGCCCGGCACAAGCAATCCAGAAGGGTCCTCAATTGTGTGGAAGACAACTTCTTTCTGCAAGTAATAGAGAAGCTGACAAGGAGAGGTGCCCTGCTTGACCTTGTGCTCACCAACGGGGAAGGGCTCGCTGGAAATGTGACGCTCCAGGGCAGCCTTGGATGCAGTGATCATGAGATGGTAGAATTCGAGATCCTCGGGATGGTGAGAAGAGCGTGCAGCAAACTCACTGCCCTGGACTGCAACAGAGCAGACTTTGGCCTCTTCAGGAACCTGCTTAGTAAGGTTCCATGGGATATAGCCGTAGAGGGCAGGGGGCCCAAGACTGCTGGATAATATTCAAGGATCACCTGCTACAAGCTCAGGAGTGTTGCATCCCAACTAGAAGGAAGTGCAGCAGGAGGACCAGGAGACCTCCTTGGATGGATAAGGAGCTGCTNCTCAGGAGTGTTGCATCCCAACTAGAAGGAAGTGCAGCAGGAGGACCAGGAGACCTCCTTGGATGGATAAGGAGCTGCTGGGAAAAATTTGAAGGAAGAAAGAGGCTTATAAAAGGTGGAAGCAAGGACAGGCGGCCTGGGATGAATACAGGAAATAGGAAAAACATGGGTTGTCCAGGAAGCTAAGGAAAACGTAAGGAAAGCTAAGTCCCACTTAGAATTAAACTTAGCAAGGGATGTTAAGGATAACAAGAAGGGATTCTATAGGTACATTGCAAATAAAAGACAGACAAGGAACAACTTAGGCCCCCTCCAGAAGCTGTCGGGTGAACTGGCTACCCAGGATTTGGAGAAGGCTGAGGTTCTGAAAGACTTCTTTGCCTCAGTCTTCAATGGGAAAGGCTCTGACCGCATCACCCAAGTCTTGGAAGGCAGACGCAGGGACTGTGAGAATGAAGACCCTAGGCCCACTGTAGGAGAGGATCTGGTTCGAGACCATCTTAAGAACCTGAACGCGCACAAGTCCATGGGACCTAATGAAATCTATCCGTGGGTCCTGAAGAAGCTGGCGAGTGAAGTTGCTAAGCCACTGTCCATCATATTTAAAAAATCATGACAATCAGGTGAAGTTCCCAACAACTGGAAAAGGGGGAATATAACCCCCATTTTCAAGAAGGGGAAAACGGATGACTTGGTGAATTACAGACCAGTCAGTCTCACCTCTGTGCCTGGCAAAATCTTGGAGCAGATTCTCCTG